>JACRUU010000021.1:10351873-10361508 GCA_030449085.1 Kryptopterus vitreolus
GAAAGAAAAAAAAAATATATATACACTTTACACACTTCTACACCAAACACACTATTTGTATATATTTTTATATTTTTATATATTTATATAGATGATATCTCTTTTTACTCCTTTTACGTTTTTTACTTTTTACTCTTTCATTAATTAATTAAATTAATTAATTAATTAATTAATTAATTAAATTAAATTCATCTTCTACCGCTTTATCCGATCTTCCCTCGGGTCACGGGGAGTCTGTGTCTATCTCAGGCGTCTATGGGTTTTTTCATGAGGCACTGGGAGAACATGCACAAACTCCACACACACACATGGCCGAGACGGGAATCGAACCCTGATCCTGGTGGTGTGAGGCGAACTAAGCCACTTTTTACTCTTTATTTTATATATTTTACTAATACATTTTTTAAATATTATTATTTTGTTCCCTTAACCACATTATTTATATATTAAAATTATGCTTACATGCTATATATATATATATATATATATAAGTAGGTTAATGGTCTAAAACTGGAATGACAAGTGGAATAATTGGAAAGTAGGGAATGGAAAAGACAAGGGAAGTGTCTCGGCGCTCCGTCTTTCGCAGTAAGAGTAAGTGAACCCGTTACATCCGGCAAGTCGCCAGAGATCTAACACGTAGCCCGAGAGTCTGGACCGGAGACAGACAGACAGCGAGGCGGGGGCTCGAGGCGTTTCACACATGTTTAATTTTACAGTGTGACCGCTCGGAGGATCGACAGACCTCTCACGGGCGCCTGGCTTGATAATTATCCCATCGTCCACCTGCCAGGGAGTTGTTTCGCACTGACTCATCGGAACCCCCACGCAGGCCTCGGCCGTGACAAGTTTGCCGTCGCATACGAAAGGTTTGTTTTAAAAATGTGCAACAGCGGCCTGTCGACTTGACGAAGGAATTGCGCACTTCACCACGGAGTTAATCGTCAGCCAAAGGTTAATTGAGCTTTAGACAAAGATCCGCCCCTGTCAGGCGAGTCGAAGCAGAGCAATAAATGACCGCAATCATCGCTTCTGACAGCGAGACGCGAGCGGCGAGTGGATTTCCCCCGACTGTGATACAAAACTGTTGAGGAGATGATAAAAATTGCAATGGAAAAACTCATACTTTTTTTTGGGTGGGGGTGGGGGGGGGGGGGGGGGGTAAGTAAATCCTTCCCTGAGGATTGACCTTACCGGGGCACGATCGCAGCATGTATAATTAGGCTGGGACATTTTTCTCTAGCAGTGTAATGAAACTGTGAGAAGGTAGAGCACGGGGTCAGTTTGACAGTCTGGTGCTTTATCTTGTTTTTTTTTTTTGTTTTTTTTAACAGGAAGACACTGGAAAGCAATAAATGCCCAGGATGCCAGGAGGGCAGGGCAAAAAAAAAAAACAAACAAACAAACAAAACAAAAAAAAAAAACGAGGGACAGTCTGACATTTAAAGTTGCTACAAGGGAAAATGTCATAACATTCCAGAGAGATCTATCAAAGTCCGGAAGAGTTTTCCACAAGGCCAGACAGGCTCATCCAATGTTCATCAAAAAAGCATCTTATAATTGTTGAAATTCCAACTCCAACCGTGAACCGTGGGTGAACCCGGAGCGAGATGACCTTTTTGCTTTTTTTTTTTTTTTTTTTTGCCGTCAAATTCGTTGTAAAAAGGATTTCGGGGAAAAACGCATCGACAGACCTCGAATCAGGCTGCGGATCATATATATATATATATATATATATATATATATATATATATATATATATATATATATTATATATATATATATATATATATACTGTAAAGAATTGTATTTTATTACTACACTTTTTTAATTTAATTTGTTATTTTTATATTATATATATTTATATCATCATATTATATATATTATATATATATATCTATATATATATATATATATATATCTATATATATATATATATATATATATATAGATATATATATATATATAAGATATATATATATATAGATAATATACTCATAATTCTATTATACATAAAAGTAACAGTAATTCTTTCCAGTTACTGAGAAAAAAAAGTGTAATAAATTACAGTTAATAAAAAAAAAAAAAAGAATAAATAATAATCATAATAATAATAATTTATTTTTTATTGGTTTAAACTTTGTTGTGTTGATCGGATGTTGTGTCTATTGGACTGACCACAAGAAAGCCTCACAATTTTTTTTTTTTTTACATTTATATAGCGATGCATTGTTGTTGTTGTTGTGTTTTTTTAACATATTTGTATTGATATATATAATATAGTGTTAGAGGCACGGTGGCTTAGTGTTTAGCACGTTCGCCTCACACCGCCAGGGTCCGGGTTTCGATTCCCGTCTCGGCCATGTGTGTGTGTGTGTGTGGAGTTTGTGCATGTTCTCCCCGTGCCTTCAGGGGGTTTTTCTCCGGGTTCTCCGGTTTCCTCCGCCGGTCCAAAAAACATGCACGGTAGGTTGATTGGCCACCTTGGAAAATTGTCCCTAGTGTATGAATGTGTGTGTGTGTGTGATTGTGAATGTGAGTGTGTGTGCCCTGCGATGGGTTGGCATTCCATCCAGGGTGTATCCTGCCTTAATGCCCATAGACGCCTGAGATAGACACAGACTCCCCGTGACCCGAGGGAAGATCGGATAAAGCGCTAGAAGATGAATGAATGAATGAATGAACTGTTTATGGAAACACACAATTAATATGGTCCGAATCTGTCAAACAGCGAACGCGGCGTCTAAAACAAAACGCCGGTGAAATACAGCTACGTTGATGAAATGCGCAGAAACCAAAGGCTATAAATCAACCATTAGCTGGAAACGTCCTACAGACAGAAGCATGGCCGGAGGCTACAGAGTCACCAGACGCTGGAGAGATGCTGGGCTTTATATTGTCTGTGCTTTATCATACAATTTATTTACAAAGACAAGCCGATATAAATATCGGGAACATAAAAAAACATAAAACATAAAAAAAAGTCATTTCTCATTTCCATAAAATCTGTTTAATATAAAAATGTTGGCATGGCTCAGACAGCCAGCAGGACCTGAGTGGGAGGTGGTAATGAAGGTAATGGAAATGACTGCAGGCGATGGACGGGTTTACGCAACAGATCAACAAACGAACGGTTCTTTAAATAGCAACATTCGCCAAAGACGTCCAGATGATTCCCCCAGATTGAAGGATTTAGTCTTTAATCTGATGTATTTAAGGCGATTCAGTACAAAAAGCCATGAAAGTCATCGCGGTACGTGTACTGTATCTAACGTCTCGCCTCTGGAGAAAGGTTTGAGTGAAAATTCACTTTTTTTTTTCATTGCGCACAATATTAGAATAGTAAAAATTGGATTTTTATTTTTCAGCCTTATTTCGTTCTTCTGCAAAATTTTCACCACAAAAATAGAAGCGAAACTATTGTATATCTACAAATGAGACATTTCGGTTTTAGTTCTATTAGACGTTGCAAAGCGTCCAAACACAAAGCGAGCTCTATGACAACAACAACAACAATTATTATTATTATTATTTTTTATTATTATTATTACGATTATTTGCATCTGAAGAAACGCCATTGAAATCATTATATATTTACATTACAATGACCAGGATTCCATAAACCATAGACAATTTATCGATAAAAATTAAATAGATTTATGTTTAAATGTATAATAAAGTTGAATATTAAACTGCTTTCCAAGCATAGAAGAAATAAACATTTAAATTCATTCATTCATCTTCTAGCAGCTTTATCCGATCTTCCCTCGGGTCACGGGGAGTCTGTGTCTATCTCAGGCGTCTATGGGCATTAATGCAGGATACAGCCTGGATGGAATGCCAACCCATCACACACACACACACACACACACACATTCATACACTAGGGACATTTTTCCAAGGTGCCGATCAACCTACCATGCATGTTTTTGGACCGGGGGAGGAAACCGGAGAACCCAGAGAAAAAAACCCCTGAGACACGGGGAGAACATGCACAAACTCCACACACACATGGCCGAGACGGGAATCGAACCCCGACCCTGGAGGTGTGAGGCGAACGTGCTAACCACTAAACCACCGTGCCCCCATTATTCTTATACACTTAAACAGTATTCTTGTGTCACGGCCCCTCGTTCCTCCCTGCCCTCGTTTCCCTGATTAGTTTCTGCCCTGATTAGTTTCCGCTGCACCTCGTTACACTCCCTCTCTCTGTCTCACTCCCTATTTAATCCCTGTTCTCCCTCCACTCCAGGCCCTCAGGTTCTCATCCCCGCTTTCCATAGTGTCCCGCTCCGTGTACTTCATTCCCGTTTTGATGAAGTATTGTGTTTGTTCCTAACCTTTCTGTTTTTCCTCGTTACAGTCTGTTCCGTTTCCGTCTGGTCCTGGTTCCGGTCCCGGTCCCGGTCCCGGTCCCGTCCATTTCCTGTGATCTCCTTCCCTCCGCCGATTCCGTCCGCTCCCAATCAACCTTTCAGTTCCTGTTTCTTATCCTTGGTTATTTAAATAAAGACGAAAGTTTTTCGCAACCTCAGTCTGTTCGTCCGGTCCGAGCCGTAACATCTTGGTACTACTACTACTACTACTACTAATATATTTAATTTAATTATTAATTAATATATATATATATATATATATATATATATATATATATATATATATATATATAATTAATTTTATTTATTAATTTAATCATTATTACTATTATTTGCATCTAAAGAATGCCATGTAATGTTCACAATGGCCAGGATTCCATAAACCATGTACAATTTATCTTTAAAAATAAAATAGAGTATAATAGTAATAATAATAATAACAATTATTGTTATTGTTGTTATTATTTTATTGTTTTTTGAAATATTTTATACACATTGACTATGTTTCATTTGCTCTCTTGTCCATTTTCTGTCGTTGACTCTGATGCCTGACATGGATAATTATTATTTCTCAATAAAATAGCCCGTCTCGCTCTTTACCATGTGATTAAAACAGCAGGGATTCAGTCACTGTTTAGTCGCTTCACTCGCACCCGGATCAATTGTACAACAGAATAAAGAACAGATTATTGGTGGAAAAAAAGCAAAAAGAAGAGAAGAAAAACAAGTTTTAATTCAAGGAGTGTTAAGGGCCTTGCAGAAGGACCCATACGTGGTGGGGCAGGGATTTGAACCCATGACCTTCCCATTACTTATCCACTGACCTAGCGCTTTTTCCTTTTCTTCGGAAACAATCCCCCCCCTTTCCCCCCGTCCCCGTCCCCGTCCCGAGCCTCCATGTCTCTCTCCTTGTACAAAATTGTCCTACGCTGATTTGAAAGCTTACGGCTGTTATTGCTACAGGATGAGAAAATTGAAGGAACACCGCGGCCGGATTGCCGCCATTTTCGGAAGCGGAATTGGGTCTCGCCTCGGGCACTTACTCTACAAGGACTGTTATCATAGGTAGCATTAAGGTTTCGGTAGAAAGCAACATCCACACGCAAACACACACAGCGATACACAAATGGCAATGTGCCTCGGAGCGTGACACGACCCCACACTGTATTTATTCGCTAAAGCATGTCGAGTGTAAGGATGAGATCCGGGATCTAAATGGTAATAAAATAAAACGAATCTCTTGATAGAGTCTGAGCTGAACAAGCGGCGGAAAAATCAAAATGGCCGTCGGCGGAAAAAATCGATACGGAGCGAGCTTATCTTATACGCCGAGCTTCGGCATATCTCTCACCTGCGTAATCCCATAATGTAGCTATCCCGTTGATGGGATGGGAGATTGCTCTCTCTACGGACGGACGATCGGGGCTTTTGTAGTCGTATATATGATCGTATACGCCGTTCGGCCTTAGTACGAAGTCATAATACAGATATCTCCGTTAAGAACGCAAGATTTTGTGCCTTGAAGTGCCGCGAATTCCCGCAGGCACTTATTTATTTATTTATTTAGAATGTAAATACGTCTTGTGTTTTGTCCACCAGATGGCGCATGGAACTCCATACTAATATCGACAGGACAGAACTTGCACGTATTTTATTTTTATTCGGATAAATTATTAACTACGTTAAATATCGCGACAGAACGTTGTACTGTTTACAGATCTTACAGTATACACGGCGTACATTGATTGTCGATCAGTGCGCCGTGATTTGATTGGACGGTGTTTGGAAGGTCACTTTTTTTCGTAACTGATGACAGATTACATATCCAACATGGAATATTTATTGTAACTTTTCAGTTACTTTTTAAAAGTGAACTGCTACATTTGTTTACTTTTTGATTACTTGTGTTTGTCCACTAGGTGGCACTTTAAGTTAACGTTGTAAGAAAAACAAGTTTCAAACCCTCGGGGGGAAAAAAAAAAACAGGTTATATTGTGTGTAATGAAACGAATGGAAAATGGACGAAAAATCACGGCGTCTGATATTTTTTTACGTAAAATTGTTCCGATCGTTAATCGTTAACATTTTCACATGCAACTTAATTACGCAACATTTTTTTCCCTCAGTAACTGTAACGAAATTACGTTTACCCTGTAATAAAATTACGTAACTCGTTGCCAGTGTCGGGGGCGTAACTAATCACATGTAACGTAATTTAATTACAAAATAAAAGTAACGGTAATCCATTAGCGAAAAAAACAAACAAACATGCAATTAAAGTACAATTACTGTAGAAAACGTTGGCGATTAACAACCAGGTCGAGAGAAAAAAATTTCACCTAACCTTCTGGCTAAGCTAATTAGCGCTAACGTAAATCAACGTTACCAAGAGTTCGTCACTTTAGAAAACGTTGACGATTAACAACCAGGTCGAGAAAAAAACATTTTCACCCAACCTTCTTGCTACGCTAATTAGCGCTAACGTAAATCGACGTCGCCAAACGTTCGTTCAGCGTATCTATGTAATTGTATATATTCATTCATTCATCTTCTAGCGCTATATCCAGATCTTCCCTCGGGTCACGGGGAGCCTGTGCCTATCTCAGGCGTCTATGGGCATTAATGCAGGATACACCCTGGACGGAATGCCAACCCATCGCAGGACACACACACTCACATTCACACACACATTCATACACTAGGGACAATTTTTCCAAGGTGCCAATCAACCTACCGTGCATGTTTTTGGACCGGGGGAGGAAACCGGAGAACCCGGAGAAAAACCCCCTGAGGCACGGGGAGAACATGCAAACTCCACACACACATGGCCGAAACGGGAATCGAACCCGGATCCTGGCGGTGTGAGGCGAACGTGCTAACCACTAAGCCACCGTGCCCCATAATTGTATATATATGTAACGCTATTTCTTTTTTCACGCTGGAAAGAAAGGAAGAAAAGTTGGGTTAAATTAGCCCGTGTTAATCGCGCCGGCGTTTGGCCGCCCATAAATATTAAACCTGCGCCAATTTGGCTGTAAGTGTTCTTCACCCTGGCCGTTCTGTTCGTGCCCTTATCAGCTCGCGTTGGCCGAGAATCACACGCCATTTAATTGTGTGCTTTCCTGGCCACTTGAACCCGGAGAAAAAAAAAAACAGGCCTATTACCCGAACCGCACTTCCAAAGAGTGTGTCCGCAACGCGCTGCGTGTAATAAATGTCACGGTGACGACGAGATTTAATCACGTCATCTCCGTTTTAAAACGACGGGATGTGATGTGGCAGACAGAGCAGCAGGAGGAAAGATTAAGGAGGGTTTGCCGCGGGGGACGAGGTATGGAAAGTGGGAGGGGCTTATATTAACGGCACCCTGATGCGTTTTCATTTTGGACGCTTTTTTTTTTTCCGTGTGCCTTCCGTCACGGCGACACTTCCTGGCGGAGACGCAAGGTGATGGGACAGGATGACATTTTCAGATGTTATACCAAGGGTTCGTGAGATCTCCTTCGTAAGGCTCGGCGTGAAGCGGCGAATAAATCCGGAGCGTTTTTTTTTTGATCCGATCATGCCGAGATTTCCGAGCCCGTGGGTTTATTCATGAGAGGGTTGGATGTGTGTGTGTGTGTGTGTGTGTGTGTGGTGTGCATTCCAGGCTGCACCGTTAACCCCTGCCAAAAAGCGTCTGCGCTCGGAGAGATAGATTTCCATTGGGGAGTTCCAGTGGAGCTTCCAGACGCAGCCAGTGTGCGGGTCGAGTGGGAGATGAGAGGCGGCGATGGAGTGCAGAGGAACTCGTCCTTCCCTCCATCAGCTTCTAGTATATCAGCCGGTCTATCTGACATAGCTTTGTGGAACTGCTGGTGATGGCAGGTGATTCCGGTCCTGCTCAGGATCTCAGCATGACTCTCCACAACGCTCTCCCTCGACCACTATCTCAGGGTAACTATGGACCATCAATGATCCACCTTCATTTCTATCCATACGTTTACATTTACAGCATTTTGGTGGACGCCCTTATCCACATCGACTTACACCTGAGCAATTGAGGGTTAAGGGCCTTGCTCAAGGGCTCCCACTAGTGGCAGCTTGGTGGCGGTGAGGTTTGAACCAGTGATCTTCCGGTCCAGAGTCCGACACCTTAACCACTGGACTACCCCCGTCCCTGGTAGTCTGTATACATTCTGCTCAGGTCCTGGTTCAGTCCCTATTCGTCCACTGCAAATGATTCAACCTGCCTAAATCCTCTCTCACCCTCAAACCCCTCACCAGACACCCTCACCCCCTCCTAACTCACCCCACCCCTCTCTCACCCATTCCCCACCCCCCCCTCCACCCCCCACCCGGCCCCCCCCCCCCCCCCCCCCCCCCCCCCTCACCCCCCCCCCAAACCCCCCCCTCACTACTGCTCTCGCTCTACTGGGCTTCCTGTAGCTGCTCTCACACATCACATTCGCGGATCGGCACCGTCATACCTCCTCATCATACCTCCTAGTCTAAGAGCGTCCAGCTCTGCTCGCCTGCTTCCACCTTCTCTCCGGGGTAAGAGCTAAGATCAGCTCAAGGCTTCTTCTCTGTTCTGGCAACCGAGGTGGTGGAATGAACTTCCCCTGGAGGGAGTCACTGGAGCATCTTCAAACCACGACCACGATCTCTTCCAACAACACCCATCCGAAACACTTCTCCAGGAAACCATAAATAAATAAATAAATAAATAATAATAAATAAATAAATAAAAAATAAACCCCTCAAATGTGTTCATGCTTATTTTGTAAACAATCATGCCTGAATGAATTTATTCTTAGACGGAGCACTAAAGCACTATTTTGATTTGGGGATTCTCGGGTCAAATCTGGCAACCTCTGATTTCTGCACTACACAGAACTGGGATCAGTGGTGTGGAGTAAATGCACTGTAAACACCATGTTTTTACTGTAATTAAGTGTATTTTCGAACACTTAAGCGCGAAGAATTTTATCCCTGTTTTTGTCACTTTTATATTCCAGTCAAAATACAGTAAATGGATTCTCCGGGTTAATTAAGGAAACCGGGAGTTAATAACGATGTGTTTAGTAAATTTGAGTTAAAGTGTAACACGATATTTTCTCTGTTGGAAATGGGTTTAATCTTTAATAAACAGATTACAGTTTGTGACTATATACACTATATGTGACTATTGATGCATTGTATTTGTATTAGAGGGAATAAAAGCCGACAAGGCATATTGGTATTGCTGATTTGTTTTTTGTTTGTTTTTTTAACAAT
>JACRUU010000021.1:10362008-10387008 GCA_030449085.1 Kryptopterus vitreolus
CCCCCAGATCCCGCTCGCACGCTTAACTTCTCCTCGTTCACCCGGACTCAAATGAGCTTTGTTCAAAGATTCCAGCAGATCGGCAGTCATACACACCCACTCGCACAAAGCCCGGGGGGAAAAAAGAAACATCCTGTGGATATTTCCTGAGCAGCGCACGCTTTTTTCGCGTGTTAGGCCCATTCGGAAACACGGATCTTGTCGGAATGAAAGCATCCGGTCGTCCCGTTGCCTCCCATCGGCCTGTCTCTGCTTTGCTCAAACACACCGTATCTGAACCACCCGAAAAGAAGTCCAAAGGTTAGCAGGGGTTGAAAAGCGGCGCTCGTTTCGGCTGGTGTCTCCATGCTGATGGTGCGTGCCCTCCCTTTATGGCCTCCCAGCAGGAGGCCTGTTGTCCAGCCACATTCACGTGCCAGCGGCACACATCGGAGCGCTTCACCTGTTAGCGCACCACCAATCCGACCCGCATGGCCTTTTGTCCAGCGCCCGCTCGGGCCCTTTCACCCAAACAGACTGTAATTTCATCAATTTTTCATGCCTCTAGTTGGCGTGAATGCTTTTAAATTTCCATGTCTAAACATCAACAAAAAGGGAATTTCATGCCTCAAAGGCAGGCGGAATGGGATGTGGATAAAGGATGAATGTATTGCAAAACGGACAGAATTTTGCCTGAAGATGAATAAAAACAAACATTGCGTCGAGGGCGATCTTTAAACCACCGTGTGGGGACCTGAACAAACAAATATATATATGATATCTCATTTTTCTCATTTTACTTTTTACTTTTTACTTTTATTCTATTTATTTATTTATTTATTTATTTTATTCCTTCTTCCCTTATCCACATTATATATATATTAAAATTATGTTTACATTTCACTGCATGTGATACTGTGTATGTGCAAAGGTTTTAGGCAGGTAAACAACAAAGAACGCTTTCCGAAATATAAATAACGATTGTTTGTTTTTGTCAATTCTTAAAATGCAAAGCGAGCAAATCAAATCAATATTTGTCGTGAGTGACGTTTCGAGAAGAAGTAGAAGTAGTGAAAGTGTTGGCACCCCCACCCCCCACAGAGTCCTGATCTCTACATGATGGAGTGTGTGTGTGTGATTTCCATGAAGAGACAGAAGGATGTGAGAACGTCGACATCCACAGAAGATCTGTGTTTACTTCTCCAACATGGAACAAACAACCAGCCGAGTTCCTTCATAAACAACGTGTGTACGTGTACATAGAAGTGTTACTGCTGTTTTGGAGGTCAGATGTGTTCACAACAAATATTGCTTTCATTTCTCTTTTCTTCATTCACTGCGTTTGGAGAAAGTAAATAATAAACACTAACATTATTTGAAAGCGGTTCTTTGTTTACAGCATTTTTTCCCACCTGTCGTAAACTTTTGCACACTACTATATATATATATATATATATATATATATATATATAGATATATAATATATACAATAATAAACAGATTTTCCAGTTTGGCGCCTGGCTTGATAATTATCCCATCGTCCACCTGCCAGGGAGTTGTTTCGCACTGACTCATCGGAACCCCCACGCAGGCCTCGGCCGTGACAAGTTTGCCGTCGCATACGAAAGGTTTGTTTTAAAAATGTGCAACAGCGGCCTGTCGACTTGACGAAGGAATTGCGCACTTCACCACGGAGTTAATCGTCAGCCAAAGGTTAATTGAGCTTTAGACAAAGATCCGCCCCTGTCAGGCGAGTCGAAGCAGAGCAATAAATGACCGCAATCATCGCTTCTGACAGCGAGACGCGAGCGGCGAGTGGATTTCCCCCGACTGTGATACAAAACTGTTGAGGAGATGATAAAAATTGCAATGGAAAAACTCGTACTTTTTTTTGGTGGTGGGGGGGGGGGGGGGGGGGGGGGGGGGGGGGGGGGGTGGGGGGGGGTAAGTAAATCCTTCCCTGAGGATTGACCTTACCAACCAACCGGGGCACGATCGCAGCATGTATAATTAGGCTGGGACATTTTTCTCTAGCAGTGTAATGAAACTGTGAGAAGGTAGAGCACGGGGGTCAGTTTGACAGTCTGGTGCTTTATCTTGTTTTTTTTTTTTGTTTTTTTTTAACAGGAAGACACTGGAAAGCAATAAATGCCCAGGATGCCAGGAGGCAGGGCAAAAAAAAAAAATAAAAAAAAACAAACAAACAAAAAAAAAAAAACGAGGGACAGTCTGACATTTAAAGTTGCTACAAGGGAAAATGTCATAACATTCCAGAGAGATCTATCAAAGTCCGGAAGAGTTTTCCACAAGGCCAGACAGGCTCATCCAATGTTCATCAAAAAAGCATCTTATAATTGTTGAAATTCCAACTCCAACCGTGAACCGTGGGTGAACCCGGAGCGAGATGACCTTTTTGCTTTTTTTTTTGCCGTCAAATTCGTTGTAAAAAGGATTTCGGGGAAAAACGCATCGACAGAACCTCGAATCAGGCTGCGGATCATATATATATAATATATATATATATATATATATATAATATTTATATATATTATATATATATAATAATATATATATACTGTAAGAATTGTATTTTATTACTACACTTTTTTAATTGTAATTTGTTTATTTTATATATTCTATATATTTATAGATATATATATATATAATATATGTATATATATATATTGTATATATTATATCTATATATATGTATTTGTATATATATATATATATTTGGTCTATCTATATATATATATATATATATATATATATATCTATATATCATAAAATTACATAAAAGTAACAGTAATTCCTTTCCAGTTACTGAAAAAAAAAGTGTACAGTTAATAAAAAAAAAAATAAATAAATAATCATAATAATCACTAATTTATTTTTTATTGGTTTAAAAAAAAACTTTAAACGTTGTTGTGTTGATCGGATGTTGTGTCTATTGGACTGACCCAAGAAAGCCTCACAATTTTTTTTTTTTTTTATATTTATATAGCGATGCATTGTTGTTGTTGTTGTTTTTTTAAACATATTTGTATTGATATATATATATATAAGTGTTAGAGGCACGGTGGCTTAGTGTTTAGCACGTTCGCCTCACACCGCCAGGGTCCGGGTTCGATTCCCGTCTCGGCCATGTGTGTGTGGAGTTTGTGCATTTTCTCCCCGTGCTTCACAGGGGGTTTTTCCTCCGGGTTCTCCGGTTTCCTCCGCCGGTCCCAAAAACATGCACGGTAGGTTGATTGGCACCTTTGGAAAATTGTCCCTAGTGTATGAATGTGTGTGTGTGTGTGTGAATGTGAGTGTGTGTGTGCCCTGCGATGGGTTGGCATTCCATCCAGGGTGTATCCTGCGTTTAATGCCCATAGACGCCTGAGATAGACACAGACTCCCCGTGACCCGAGGGAAGATCGGATAAAGCGGCTAGAAGATGAATGATGAATGAATGAATGAACTGTTTATGGAAACACACAATTAATATGGTCCGAATCTGTCAAACAGCGAACGCGGCGTCTAAAACAAAACGCCGGTGAAATACAGCTACGTTGATGAAATGCGCAGAAACCAAAGGCTATAAATCAACCATTAGCTGGAAACGTCCTACAGACAGAAGCATGGCCGGAGGCTACAGAGTCACCAGACGCTGGAGAGATGCTGGGCTTTATATTGTCTGTGCTTTATCATACAATTTATTTACAAAGACAAGCCGATATAAATATCGGGAACATAAAAAAACATAAAACATAAAAAAAAGTCATTTCTCATTTCCATAAAATCTGTTTAATATAAAAATGTTGGCATGGCTCAGACAGCCAGCAGGACCTGAGTGGGAGGTGGTAATGAAGGTAATGGAAATGACTG
Organism: Kryptopterus vitreolus; assembly: GCA_030449085.1. NCBI lineage: Eukaryota > Metazoa > Chordata > Actinopteri > Siluriformes > Siluridae > Kryptopterus > Kryptopterus vitreolus. The sequence goes on from JACRUU010000021.1 coordinate 10,365,858, forward strand.
CAGGCGATGGACGGGTTTACGCAACAGATCAACAAACGAACGGTTCTTTAAATAGCAACATTCGCCAAAGACGTCCAGATGATTCCCCCAGATTGAAGGATTTAGTCTTTAATCTGATGTATTTAAGGCGATTCAGTACAAAAAGCCATGAAAGTCATCGCGGTACGTGTACTGTATCTAACGTCTCGCCTCTGGAGAAAGGTTTGAGTGAAAATTCACTTTTTTTTTTCATTGCGCACAATATTAGAATAGTAAAAATTGGATTTTTATTTTTCAGCCTTATTTCGTTCTTCTGCAAAATTTTCACCACAAAAATAGAAGCGAAACTATTGTATATCTACAAATGAGACATTTCGGTTTTAGTTCTATTAGACGTTGCAAAGCGTCCAAACACAAAGCGAGCTCTATGACAACAACAACAACAATTATTATTATTATTATTTTTTTATTATTATTATTACGATTATTTGCATCTGAAGAAACGCCATTGAAATCATTATATATTTACATTACAATGACCAGGATTCCATAAACCATAGACAATTTATCGATAAAAATTAAATAGATTTATGTTTAAATGTATAATAAAGTTGAATATTAAACTGCTTTCCAAGCATAGAAGAAATAAACATTTAAATTCATTCATTCATCTTCTAGCGCTTTATCCGATCTTCCCTCGGGTCACGGGGAGTCTGTGTCTATCTCAGGCGTCTATGGGCATTAATGCAGGATACAGCCTGGATGGAATGCCAACCCATCACACACACACACACACACACACACATTCATACACTAGGGACATTTTTCCAAGGTGCCGATCAACCTACCATGCATGTTTTTTTTTGGATCCGGGGGAGGAAACCGGAGAACCCAGAGAAAAAAACCCCTGAGGCACGGGGAGAACATGCACAAACTCCACACACACATGGCCGAGACGGGAAATCGAACCCCGACCCTGGAGGTGTGAGGCGAACGTGCTAACCACTAAACCACCGTGCCCCCCCCCATTATTCTTATACACTTAAACAGTATTCTTGTGTCACGGCCCCTCGTTCCTCCCTGCCCTCGTTTCCCTGATTAGTTTCTGCCCTGATTAGTTTCCGCTGCACCACCTCGTTACACACTCCCTCTCTCTGTCTCACTCCCTATTTAATCCCTGTTCTCCCTCCACTCCAGGCCCTCAGGTTCTCATCCCCGCTTTCCATAGTGTCCCGCTCCGTGTACTTCATTCCCGTTTTGATGAAGTATTGTGTTTGTTCCTAACCTTTCTGTTTTTCCTCGTTACAGTCTGTTCCGTTTCCGTCTGGTCCTGGTTCCGGTCCCGGTCCCGGTCCCGGTCCCGTCCATTTCCTGTGATCTCCTTCCCTCCGCCGATTCCGTCCGCTCCCAATCAACCTGTGCGTTTTTCAGTTCCTGTTTCTTATCCTTGGTTATTTAAATAAAGACGAAAGTTTTTCGCAACCTCAGTCTGTTCGTCCGGTCCGAGCCGTAACATCTTGGTACTACTACTACTACTACTACTAATAATTAATTATAATTATTATAATTATATATATATATATATATATATATATATATATATATATATATAATATATATATAATTAATTTTATTTATTAATTTAATCATTATTACTATTATTTGCATCTAAAGAATGCCATGTAATGTTCACAATGGCCAGGATTCCATAAACCATGTACAATTTATCTTTAAAAATAAAATAGAGTATAATAGTAATAATAATAATAACAATTATTGTTATTGTTGTTATTATTTTATTGTTTTTTGAAATATTTTATACACATTGACTATGTTTCATTTGCTCTCTTGTCCATTTTCTGTCGTTGACTCTGATGCCTGACATGGATAATTATTATTTCTCAATAAAATAGCCCGTCTCGCTCTTTACCATGTGATTAAAACAGCAGGGATTCAGTCACTGTTTAGTCGCTTCACTCGCACCCGGATCAATTGTACAACAGAATAAAGAACAGATTATTGGTGGAAAAAAAGCAAAAAGAAGAGAAGAAAAACAAGTTTTAATTCAAGGAGTGTTAAGGGCCTTGCAGAAGGACCCATACGTGGTGGGGCAGGGATTTGAACCCATGACCTTCCCATTACTTATCCACTGACCTAGCGCTTTTTCCTTTTCTTCGGAAACAATCCCCCCCCTTTCCCCCCGTCCCCGTCCCCGTCCCGAGCCTCCATGTCTCTCTCCTTGTACAAAATTGTCCTACGCTGATTTGAAAGCTTACGGCTGTTATTGCTACAGGATGAGAAAATTGAAGGAACACCGCGGCCGGATTGCCGCCATTTTCGGAAGCGGAATTGGGTCTCGCCTCGGGCACTTACTCTACAAGGACTGTTATCATAGGTAGCATTAAGGTTTCGGTAGAAAGCAACATCCACACGCAAACACACACAGCGATACACAAATGGCAATGTGCCTCGGAGCGTGACACGACCCCACACTGTATTTATTCGCTAAAGCATGTCGAGTGTAAGGATGAGATCCGGGATCTAAATGGTAATAAAATAAAACGAATCTCTTGATAGAGTCTGAGCTGAACAAGCGGCGGAAAAATCAAAATGGCCGTCGGCGGAAAAAATCGATACGGAGCGAGCTTATCTTATACGCCGAGCTTCGGCATATCTCTCACCTGCGTAATCCCATAATGTAGCTATCCCGTTGATGGGATGGGAGATTGCTCTCTCTACGGACGGACGATCGGGGCTTTTGTAGTCGTATATATGATCGTATACGCCGTTCGGCCTTAGTACGAAGTCATAATACAGATATCTCCGTTAAGAACGCAAGATTTTGTGCCTTGAAGTGCCGCGAATTCCCGCAGGCACTTATTTATTTATTTATTTAGAATGTAAATACGTCTTGTGTTTTGTCCACCAGATGGCGCATGGAACTCCATACTAATATCGACAGGACAGAACTTGCACGTATTTTATTTTTATTCGGATAAATTATTAACTACGTTAAATATCGCGACAGAACGTTGTACTGTTTACAGATCTTACAGTATACACGGCGTACATTGATTGTCGATCAGTGCGCCGTGATTTGATTGGACGGTGTTTGGAAGGTCACTTTTTTTCGTAACTGATGACAGATTACATATCCAACATGGAATATTTATTGTAACTTTTCAGTTACTTTTTAAAAGTGAAGCTACATTTGTTTACTTTTTGATTACTTGTGTTTGTCCACTAGGTGGCACTTTAAGTTAACGTTGTAAGAAAAACAAGTTTCAAACCCTCGGGGGGAAAAAAAAAAACAGGTTATATTGTGTGTAATGAAACGAATGGAAAATGGACGAAAAATCACGGCGTCTGATATTTTTTTACGTAAAATTGTTCCGATCGTTAATCGTTAACATTTTCACATGCAACTTAATTACGCAACATTTTTTTCCCTCAGTAACTGTAACGAAATTACGTTTACCCTGTAATAAAATTACGTAACTCGTTGCCAGTGTCGGGGGCGTAACTAATCACATGTAACGTAATTTAATTACAAAATAAAAGTAACGGTAATCCATTAGCGAAAAAAACAAACAAACATGCAATTAAAGTACAATTACTGTAGAAAACGTTGGCGATTAACAACCAGGTCGAGAGAAAAAAATTTCACCTAACCTTCTGGCTAAGCTAATTAGCGCTAACGTAAATCAACGTTACCAAGAGTTCGTCACTTTAGAAAACGTTGACGATTAACAACCAGGTCGAGAAAAAAACATTTTCACCCAACCTTCTTGCTACGCTAATTAGCGCTAACGTAAATCGACGTCGCCAAACGTTCGTTCAGCGTATCTATGTAATTGTATATATTCATTCATTCATCTTCTAGCGCTATATCCAATCTTCTCAGGTCACGGGGAGCCTGTGCCTATCTCAGGCGTCTATGGGCATTAATGCAGGATACACCCTGGACGGAATGCCAACCCATCGCAGGACACACACACTCACATTCACACACACATTCATACACTAGGGACAATTTTCCAAGGTGCCAATCAACCTACCGTGCATGTTTTTGGACCGGGGGAGGAAACCGGAGAACCCGGAGAAAAACCCCCTGAGGCACGGGGAGAACATGCAAACTCCACACACACATGGCCGAAAACGGGAATCGAACCCGGATCCCTGGCGGTGTGAGGCGAACGTGCTAACCACTAAGCCACCGTGCCCCATAATTGTATATATATGTAACGCTATTTCTTTTTTCACGCTGGAAAGAAAGGAAGAAAAGTTGGGTTAAATTAGCCCGTGTTAATCGCGCCGGCGTTTGGCCGCCCATAAATATTAAACCTGCGCCAATTTGGCTGTAAGTGTTCTTCACCCTGGCCGTTCTGTTCGTGCCCTTATCAGCTCGCGTTGGCCGAGAATCACACGCCATTTAATTGTGTGCTTTCCTGGCCACTTGAACCCGGAGAAAAAAAAAAACAGGCCTATTACCCGAACCGCACTTCCAAAGAGTGTGTCCGCAACGCGCTGCGTGTAATAAATGTCACGGTGACGACGAGATTTAATCACGTCATCTCCGTTTTAAAACGACGGGATGTGATGTGGCAGACAGAGCAGCAGGAGGAAAGATTAAGGAGGGTTTGCCGCGGGGGACGAGGTATGGAAAGTGGGAGGGGCTTATATTAACGGCACCCTGATGCGTTTTCATTTTGGACGCTTTTTTTTTTTCCGTGTGCCTTCCGTCACGGCGACACTTCCTGGCGGAGACGCAAGGTGATGGGACAGGATGACATTTTCAGATGTTATACCAAGGGTTCGTGAGATCTCCTTCGTAAGGCTCGGCGTGAAGCGGCGAATAAATCCGGAGCGTTTTTTTTTTGATCCGATCATGCCGAGATTTCCGAGCCCGTGGGTTTATTCATGAGAGGGTTGGATGTGTGTGTGTGTGTGTGTGTGTGTGTGTGTGTGCATTCCAGGCTGCACCGTTAACCCCTGCCAAAAAGCGTCTGCGCTCGGAGAGATAGATTTCCATTGGGGAGTTCCAGTGGAGCTTCCAGACGCAGCCAGTGTGCGGGTCGAGTGGGAGATGAGAGGCGGCGATGGAGTGCAGAGGAACTCGTCCTTCCCTCCATCAGCTTCTAGTATATCAGCCGGTCTATCTGACATAGCTTTGTGGAACTGCTGGTGATGGCAGGTGATTCCGGTCCTGCTCAGGATCTCAGCATGACTCTCCACAACGCTCTCCCTCGACCACTATCTCAGGGTAACTATGGACCATCAATGATCCACCTTCATTTCTATCCATACGTTTACATTTACAGCATTTTGGTGGACGCCCTTATCCAGAGCTCGACTTACAACCTGAGCAATTGAGGGTTAAGGGCCTTGCTCAAGGGCTCCCACTAGTGGCAGCTTGGTGGCGGTGATTTGAACCAGTGATCTTCCGGTCCAGAGTCCGACACCTTAACCACTGGACTACACCCCGTCCCCGTCCTGGTAGTCTGTATACATTCTGCTCAGGTCCTGGTTCAGTCCCTATTCGTCCACTGCAAATGATTCAACCTGCCTAAATCCTCTCTCAACCCACCCCACCCCCCCCCCCCTCACCCCCCTCCCCACCCCCCCCCCCCCCCCCCCCCCCCCTCACTACTGCTCTCGCTCTACTGGGCTTCCTGTAGCTGCTCTCACACATCACATTCGCGGATCGGCACCGTCATACCTCCTCATCATACCTCCTAGTCTAAGAGCGTCCAGCTCTGCTCGCCTGCTTCCACCTTCTCTCAGGGGAAGAGCTAAGATCAGCTCAAGGCTTCTTCTCTGTTCTGGCAACCGAGGTGGTGGAATGAACTTCCCCTGGAGGGAGTCACTGGAGCATCTTCAAACCACGACCACGATCTCTTCCAACAACACCCATCCGAAACACTTCTCCAGGAAACCATAAATAAATAAATAAATAAATAAATAAATAAATAAATAAATAAAATAAACCCCTCAAATGTGTTCATGCTTATTTTGTAAACAATCATGCCTGAATGAATTTATTCTTAGACGGAGCACTAAAGCACTATTTTGATTTGGGGATTCTCGGGTCAAATCTGGCAACCTCTGATTTCTGCACTACACAGAACTGGGATCAGTGGTGTGGAGTAAATGCACTGTAAACACCATGTTTTTACTGTAATTAAGTGTATTTTCGAACACTTAAGCGCGAAGAATTTTATCCCTGTTTTTGTCACTTTTATATTCCAGTCAAAATACAGTAAATGGATTCTCCGGGTTAATTAAGGAAACCGGGAGTTAATAACGATGTGTTTAGTAAATTTGAGTTAAAGTGTAACACGATATTTTCTCTGTTGGAAATGGGTTTAATCTTTAATAAACAGATTACAGTTTGTGACTATATACACTATATGTGACTATTGATGCATTGTATTTGTATTAGAGGGAATAAAAGCCGACAAGGCATATTGGTATTGCTGATTTGTTTTTTGTTTGTTTTTTTTTTTAACAATGGAACAAGTACTATCGAACAACAACAACAACAACAACAAAAAAAAAGTCTCGCCATTCGCCAAGTCTCGCCACTCCATAGTGACATGATCATATAACCATCAGGTAAATATATAAAGATAAAGGTAAAAAAGCCTTTGGATAAAAGGATTTTCCAGGATTTATATATATATATATATATCTATATATATATATATATATATATATATATATATATATATATATATATATATATATATATATATATATATATAATATATATAATATTATACAATTTACACATAAAACCCACAAAGCCAGCTGAGGTGAATTGCAATGAATTATTGAATTGATAATTAATGATAACGAGCAAAACAGAGACGTAAAATTTGGAATTGGTAGTCGTAGCATTAAGGGCCTTCCTTCCTCAAGGGCCCAGGAGTGTTAGTGGTTGGTGGTGGTGCTGGGATTGAAACTCATGACCCGATTCCAACACCTTGAACGTTGAATTAAGGAGATGATCGGTATTGTGAATGGATGAATGGTGAGCAACCACCAATACTGGGCCCTTGAGCAAGGCCCCTTAACACTCAACTGCATGGTTGTAAGTCGCACTGGATAACGTTGCATCCTGTGCAAACATGCTTAACTAATAATAACAAAATAATATACTAATAATATAATAATAATAATAATAATAATAATAATAATAATAATAATAATAAAAATAATGATAATATAATAATAACGCTAATAATAATAATAACTAATAATAATATAATAAATATAATAATAATAATAATAATAATAATAATAATAATGAATAATAATAATAATAATAATAATAATAATAATAACGCTAATAATAATAATAACAAAAATAATAAATAATGAATAATAATAATAATAATAATAACGCTAATAACGCTAATAATAATAAAAAAACGCTAATAATAATAATAATAATAATGATAATAATAATACGCTAATAATAATAAAATAATAATAATAATAATAAAAATAATAATAATAATAATAACGCTAATAATAATAATAATAACAAAAATAATGATAATAATAATAATAACGCTAATAATAATACCGCTAATAATAATCCGCTAATAATAATACCGCTAATAATATAACCGCTAATAATAAATAATACTAACGCTAATAATATTAATAATAATGATAATAATAAAATTGTCCCTAGTGTATGAATGTGTGTGTGTGTGTGTGTGTGTGTGTGTGTGTGTCCTGCGATGGGTTGGCATTCCATCCAGGGTGTATCCTGCCTTAATACCCATAGACGCCTGAGATAGACACAGACTCCCCGTGACCCGAGGAAAGAACGGATAAAGCGCTAGAAGATGAATGAATGAATGATAATAATAATACTAATAATAATACTAATAATAATAATAGTGATTAAGATGTTTACTCTAGCACACGTTCGCGCAGGATCGTACGCAATATATCTTGCGATAACTCCCAAATAAAAACGGGCGGCGCTCGTTTAAGGGGAGGATTTTACTCTTGCGTATGCATCATGCGCCTTGTTTACGAGTCTGCCGTCGCTATCGGAGCAAAAACGCCCAAATCATAAAAAGAAAGAGATATATTTCTTTTTCTCTTTCATATCCTCTTCTCTCTCTCTCTCTCTCTCTCTCTCGCCTACTCTTTTATAACAGTCAGTAATCATAAGCTGGTGCCTTCAGATATAATCTTCCATGGCGGCCCTTTTCCTTCGACGATATCGTTCGTTTTTTTTTTCTTTTTTTAAACTGAAGTGCACCGGTGTCGGCGGAAAACTCATTTTCGCAAGAAAGGGAGGAAAAAAAACGAAAAAAAAAGAAAGAAAACGTAATGAAAAACTACTTTGGGCTCGACAGAACTGCCTGGAGTGTCCGACTTTCCTGAAGAATGCTCCACGGGCAATGAGGACAGTTGTCAATATAGAGGCACACAGCTCTTTTTTGCGAGCAAATCCATTAGTTGAGCTTTAGTCTGACAGCAGCCCTTTCAGCAAATCTAGGCAGAACAGAAAGAAAGATGACCGGCCGCTCTGTATAAGCTTTTTTCTTTCCTCTCTCTCTCTCTCTCTCTCTCTCTCTCTCTTTTCCTCCCTCTCCTTCCATTTGCCTATTTTCCGAGATTTATTCCTGATCGCTCGGAAGCGCCACGATTCATGTTGCTCCATCAAGGAATAATGTGGAAGGAATCTCTTTTAGCCCAGAGTGCTACTTATGGTTTGAATGCGAAAAAGTGGATTTGCAAACTTCTGCAAAATATAATAATAATAAAAAAAATAAAATAATTATAATAATAACGATAACAACAACAACAACCACAACAATAACAATAATAAAGATAATAATAGTAATATAATAATAATAATAATAATAATGATAAACAATAACGATAAATAACGATAACATACAGATAATAACAGATAATAATAATAATAATAATAAAAATAATAATAATAGAAAAGGCGTAACGATAACGATAATACGATAATACAGATAATAATAATAATAATAATAATAATAATAATAATAATAATACTATAATAATAATATAAATAATAATAATAATAACGATAACGATAACGATAATACAGATAATAATAATAATAATAATAATAATAATAATAATAATAATAATACGATAACGACGATAATACAGATAATAATAATAATAATAATCAATAATAATAATAATAATAATAATAATAATAATAATAATAATAATAATAATAATAATAATAATAATAACGATAATAACGATAATAATAATAATCGATAATAATAATAATAATAATAATAATAATAATAATATAATAATAATAATATAATAATAATAATAATAATAATAACTAATAATATAATAATAAATAATAAAAACTAATAATACAGGTAATCGAATAATAATAATATAATAATAATAATAATAATAACGATAACGATAATACAGATAATAATAATAATGATAATAATAATAATAATAATAATAATAATAATAATAATAATAATAATAAATAATAATAAAATAATAATAATAATAATAATAATAATAATAATAATAATAATAATAATGATAGTAATAATAATAATAATAATAACGATAACTATAACTATAATACAGATAATAATAATAACAACGATAACGATAACGATAATGATAATACAGATATTAATAATAATAATAATAATAATAATAATAATTTCACAATGGAAAAGTGCTTTACATAATAGAAAAGAAAATCATGATTAAAATAATTAGAAATAAGTAATAATCAACAAGAAAAACATTTTAATTAATTTAAAAAATGATAAAACTAAATTTACACATTGAATGTACACTCTGTAGTGCATTCGGTGGTTTAAGGCGCTGGCCTACTGAACGGTAGGTTGTGTGGTTCGAGCCCCACGGTATCACCAAGCTGCTACCCTTTGGGTCTCTGAGCGAGGTCCTTAACCATGTGTGCTCTAGGGGGCGCTGTATCGTGCGCTATGACCCCATTTTTTAAACAAGCCGGGATATGCGGAGTAAAGAATTTCCCTCACGGGATGTACAAAACCCCCCTCCCAAAAAAAAAAAAACGCATGTCGCCTTGTAGGCATTTTCGAATCCGAAGGCCAAGTCGCCGTAAGAGGTCCTTGTATACGTCTTCATTCCGAGATATCAAACACCCTTTTTCTTTTGTTCGCATCCCGGCGCCTTTGTGCGCTACAGTTATAGATCTATTTTTGTCTTGCCTAGGGGTTGCTCTTTGAGTCGGATGAATGTTCGCGTACCCCTAAGGCTGGAGTTTGCGAGGCGTGCTGGCTTTTATCTCCGGCCGTCCTCCAGGCAGCAGAAGCCTCATCTAGTTAACAGCGCCACGCAACGCAAACACGCTTCGAATATCACACTTCTCGTATCGCTAAGAGAGCCCTCGATTTTCTTCCTGCGAGTTTCGGAGAAGGGCTGCTGCGCTTGATAAGCACAAGGAGGTTTTATAGAATTCATTTGTTTGTTTGTTTATTTCTCCAATCTGTGTTTAGAATTTTAATACGTTGTACCGGAACGTACAAAAACCAAGATCTACCAAGTCAAGCAAGGCATGACAGAAAGAAAGAAGTGGTGGGAGCTCAGTGCTTAAGGCATTGGACTCTGGACCTGAAGGTCGCTGGTTCAAATCCCACCATCACCACCACCAATCCGCCACTAGAGGTGCCCTTGAGCAAGACACTTCGGTCTGCCGAATGCCGACAATTACTAATTTCTCTGACCTTGAATTCGGTGCGGTCCAAGTTAAAAGAAGGCAGAGGATACTAAAGGAATAATAATAATAATAATAATATAATAATAATAATAAATAATAATAATAATAATAATAATAATAATAATAATAATAAGCATTGGAATATATGACTATATATTAAATGTTTCTGAAAATGTGATATTTGCTGGAATATCCTGTGCACATAACATACACACTGATGGTACATTTAGTCTTTAGATACCACACACACACACACACACACACACACACACACACACACACACACATGTACGTACCGTATCCAGCCAACAGCGGCTCAACGTGTGCAAATTACATCTCGGAGTTGCCTCGTGTGGCTGTTTAATTGGGAAGACGTCGACACGCTGTCCTTTCAGATCACTGTTATGGATGTTCTTAATATTCCGCTTTTTATAGCTCCGGACAAGCCGGGATATTTATTCATTTGCTGACTGTGGTGTATTTGGGCCGTGTGTCGGTTCGCTAAAGGACAGAACGGAAAGTGGGTTACGTCGATTAATCACAGGCAGGAAAAGTGTATGAAGGGGAAAAGTGTGTAACAGAGAAAAGTGTGTGAAAGGGAACGGTGTGTGTGATCACCGTCATCATCACCTTCATCGTCAGAATTTCTTCATTTCTCAGAACATTATCACCATCACCATCACCATCATCAATGCAACATCATCATCATCATCATCATCATCATCATCATCACCATCACCATCACCACCATCATCATCATCATCATCATCATCATCATCCATCATAATCGTCACCATCCTCACAACCATCATCATCATCATCATCATCACCATCATCATCATCACATCATCATCATCATCACCACACTCATCATCCACCACCATCAGCAGCATCATCAGAAGCATCATCACCATCATCATCATCATATCATCATCATCATCATCATCATCACAGCACCATCATCACCATCATCATCATCATCACCACCATCATCAACATTCATCATCATAACATCACCATCACCATCACCATCATCATCATCATCATCATCACCATCATCATCATCATCATCATCATAATCATCACCATCCTCACAACCATCATCATCATCACCATCATCAGCCCAGCATCATCATCATAAGCCACCAGCAGCAGAAAAGCACCATCACCATCAATCATCATCATCACCATCCTCTTAATCACCACCATCACAACCTCATCACACATCACCATCATCAATCATCATCATCATCATCATCATCACCACCATCATCATCATCATCATCATCACCATCAATCATCATCATCATCATCATCATACATCATCACCATCCATCATCACCATCATCAATCATCACAGCATCATCATCATCAGCATCATCAATCATCATCACAATCATCATCATCACCATTCATCACCACCATCATCATCAATCACACCATCACCAAGTCACCATCAACACAACATCAACACCATCACCAACACCAACATCACCATCACCATCATCATCATCATCATCATCATCATCACCATCATCATCATCATCATCATCATAATCATCACCATCCTCACACCCATCATCATCATTATCATCATCATCATCACCATCATCATCATCACCATCATCAATATCATCATAACATCACCATCACCATCACCATCAGCATCACCATCATCATCATCATCATCATCCACCACCATCATCATCACCACCATCACCATCATCAATATCATCATCATAACATCACCATCACCACCATCATCATCATCATCATCATCACCATCATCAATATCATCATAACATAACCATCACCACCACCACCACCACCATCATCACCATCATCATGATCATCACCACCATCACCATCACCATCACCATCAACATCATCACCATCACATCATCATCGTCGTCATCATCATCACCATCATCATCATCACCACCATCACCATCATCATCATCATCACCATCATCATCTATCATCATCATAATCATCACCATAATCATCACCATCATCATCATTATCATCACATCATCATCATCATTATCATCACCATCATCATCATCATCATCATCATCACCATCATCATCATCACCATCATCACTGTTATTATTATTATTTATAAGAGAATATGACGAGACACAGATGGATCAGGTTGAAAATTTATTTTCATATAAAAAGACACTATGAAAACAGTAAAGGACTATTTTGTACAATCGTGTGTATAAAAAAAAACAACCAAAAAAAGAGAATGTTGACGTGGACGCTCTGTAAAATGTATTATTAATGATTAGAGGAAAATTGCTGGTTGTGGAAGAAGCTTCAGGTTCAGAATAAAATCTGGGTGTGCGGTGTTGGGGTTGGGGGGGGGGGGGGTGGGGGGGTGGGGGGGGGGGGGTTACGGGGGGGGGGGGGGGGGGGGGATTAGCGGGGTGGTGTTGGTGGTGCATTGGAGTGTTTGATGGGTCACATATGGCTGCATGGTTGTCATTGGTTTCTCAATCATACAATTCACAACACACATATGCACACAATATCACATACAATTTGTAGTTAAATTAAATTTCCTGTAAGGCAAAAAAAAACCCCAAAACAAGTATTTATTTTATTTTGTTGTTGTTGTTGTTGGCAAAGATCAATACAAGCATATAATAGAGGAGGGATTTTTTTTTTCAGGGGAAAAAAAGTGGTTTTGCATGGAAATAAACACTAAAACAAACCCAAGCTTTTTTTTTTTAACGAAATGAAAAACCAGAATGACAACACAACAACAAAAACAAAGGAAAACAATAAACACTGGTAGTGATAGTAGAAGGAGAGTTCAAACAAACGAAGCGTACTTACCTGACGCGTTTATAATTCTAATGCTAGGTAAGTGGCGTTACTTGACAAAAGTGGGGCGAGTGCGACGTTCGTCCGAGGGGCGTAAAACAAAAAAAAAAAAAGAAAGAAAAAGAAAAGAAAAAGAAAAGAAAAACACGATTCGCTTCTCGTCCGTCGGCAAATTGCAGCGGAAAGCGCTTCTAATCACAGTGGAGGGAAAAGGGTCGTTTCCCAGTGACATGTTCTCGATTACTTCAGATGAGTTCTTAAGGTCAAAAAGGGGCGCCGTCCTGGAATGTGGTCTGTGTCTATATGATGTAGTGACTTTGGGGATCTTTGAGCAGATGGTTGTTGCACCGGGCAGGAAAATGTCAGGACAAATTGTCAGCCCTAAAGGTAATTATCTCTCTCTCACTCTCTCTCTCTCTCTCTCTTTCTGATTCTCCACTTCAGCTTACACAACTGGCCTAATTGGTATGACTTGCAGTGGAAAGGAGGAAACAAGAATGACCCCGATACTCGGGCTTCGTCAGGATTCGCCCCGGTGGCATGTTAGCTTTGAAAAACGATGTGTTTGTTTTTAGTCTTTTTTTCCCCCCCTTTATAACGACAATATTATTGTCCTTTCGGAAATGTGTTTGTTTGTTTGTTGCTTTTTGCGAATATTTTCCACAAGCGATCATCGGGGCGTCGCATTGTAGCCTAGCTAAACAAACAAATAATAATAATAATAATAATAATAATAATAATAATAATAATAATAATAATAATAAAATAATACTAATAAAGCTAAAAAAATAAAAAAAATAAAGAAAAAAAAAACTAGAAATTATTCAAGAAAGTGTAACGGTCTGGGAAAAAAACGTTTTCTTTTTTAGTATTATTATTATAATAATAGGAAATGTTACGTTGATTATCTCATTTATATGTTTTCAGGGTTTAAAAAGATCCTACTTCTTAATAAAGAAGTAAAAAAAAAAAGGGCCTTGTTGGGAAAATTTTTATTCTAAAATTATATATATATATATATATATATATATATATATATTTTTTTTTTTTTTGGTTTAATTTGACCATCTGCGACCTTTCATCAGACGCCGCAATGAGAATCACAGATTGTACACTTTACTTGCAGTCATTTTTAACACAAATAACTGCTAATGTTGAGGAATTAAATCCCGTTCTTCTTATTTCTCGCTAGTTTTGAGGTATTCTGAGGTAAATTTTCTGGTTATTTTAAGTAGCAGTTTAGTTAACGTCTTTTCGATGCAATATTTAGTTTACTGTACATGGTATATTTGAATTTAAACACTTCTCTCTTATTTATTTTTATTTTATGGGGATTTTATTAGCATCAAGTCTCACAACATGAGGTAAAATTTGCTCACAATCTTGAAACAAGTCTCGTTTCGGCCTCAAATCATGTTTATTATGAAATTATTGTTGTTTTTGAAGGCCATCAGATGCTTCAGTAAGAACCTTGACTGACACCAAATCCTTTTTTCCCCTCGTTCTATGTCATTTTTTCTGTTTTCCTGTGGTAAATGTTGTTGTTTTATGGGGCGTTTTCGTCCTGAAGGAACATCGATTTGTCGCACTATGTAACACACTGTACATGGAATTGGGGTTACGTCCAAAACTCTATATTTCATGAGCATCGGGTCCCGTCTCACAACCTAAGGTAAAAAAAAATCACTCAACATCGATAAGCAAGTCTCGTTTCAGGCCGTGTTGGGAAAAATCCATTTTAATTATAAAAGTTAGACTTCTTCTTGAATTTTTTTTTTTTTTAATTTGACGTTTCAAACTTTACCATGAAAATACACTAATACGGATAATACCTTCATTGCAATCATTGTTTTGCACTAATAACTTGATGCATTAAAACCTATTTACCCTTGTTCTAGCTAGTTTAGTTCACAACTTTTTGGAAGGGATATTTTTAGCATTTTATTAGGGTAAAAATTACTCACAATATCAACACACAAGTTTTATCTCAGGCTCTGTTGATAAAAAAAAAAAAAATCAATAATCAATGTCTTTTTATGAGGACAATTTGTGTCCCTTAAAACCTGTTTAAACCGTAATAGAATCACGCTAGCAAAGATATATTGTTATTTATTCCAGGTTGTTTTTAATGCGTTCAAGATGGGACGCCAGTAAAAAAAAAAAAATGAAGAAGAAATAAATAAATAAAAAAATATAATTCATTGTTTTGACAAAAAAAAAAAAAAAAAAACAGGAATTGAACTAAAAATAAATAAATAAATAAATGATTTGGCAAAACACTCGATTTTCCCAGACTGCCAAAAAAAAAAAGGGTTAGTGTTCGAACAAATGTTAACATTTTTCTCCATATTTTCCAAATCATGGCCCCTTGTATACCCTGAATTGTTTTCTTTTATTTTTTTGTGTTGGAAAAAGAACTCGGTGAATATGATTTTGGAGGCAAACGTGTGGACCGAATTGATGTGTGTGTTACTGTAGACCGTCTCAGGAACAAAATTTAACACACTGTATTGTAACTGGTAGACCATGCGATAGTTTACCAGCATGTTTCATGAGGTTGATGTACATTGGTTGGTGTCAAAGATCTTCAGTGTCCTTCTTTAGAGCTAAAAACCTTTTGGCCATTTTTTTTGGACCTCCTCAACACCTCCCATACAAAGTCGTTACTTGACTTTTCTAACGCCTGTGTTATTCAATGGGATCCAAAAATCTCCACATTACAGAAACCCACAATGTGACAGTGAGGTCAATAAGAATTATTTTGAAAGTTCTCCTATTTAGAAATCATGGAGGGGTATAGAATTTTCAGCATAGGTACATTTCCACTGTGAGAGAAAGAATCTAAAAATAAAAAAAAAATATCTGGAAATCACATTGTATGATTTTTAAACCATTTCTCTGTGTCAAATAAGTATTTCATCACAGATTTCTGGCCCTCAAATACCCGCTCTTTTACTTTTAAATAGCCCAGCTCCACTCTGCTGATGACTCTAAATTAGTAGCACCTGTTTGAGGTCGTTAGCCGTCATAAAGACAAGCACACAAGCAGCCAAAGTCTAAGTAGTAACATGGGCAAAAGCAAAGCGCTGTCAAAAGACACAAGAGACAAAATTGTAGACGTTCACAAAGCTGGAAAGGGGTACGGGGACAATTGCCAAGCAGAATGGCTAAACACTGTTGGAGCAATTGTCCGAAAATGGAAGAGGTTAATGATGACTGTCAATGTCCCTCGGACTGGGGCCCCATGGAAGATTTCTACACATTGGGTATTAGTCAATGCCCTGAAGAGAGCTGGGAACTACATTGGAGGTGCTGGTCAATGCCATGAAGAGAGCTGGACCAGCATTTCCAAGGCTCCTACCAGTAGTACACTAATGGTTTAAAATCACACATCGCATGGAAGGTTCTCCTGCTCAAATCAGCCCATGTCCAGGCCCGTCTGAAGTTTGCCAGGGACCATCCGGATGATCCAGAGGAGTCATGGGAGAAAGTCCTGTGGTCAGATGAGACCAAAGTAGAACGAATGATGAGTATCATTCAAATAATACCATACCTCCAGTGAAGCATGGGGGTGGAAGCGTCGTGCTGTGGGGGTGTTTTTCTGCACAGGGGACAGGACAACTGCACTGTATTAAGGAGAGGACGAACGGCGGCCATGTATTTGCGACATATTGGGCAAAAATCTCCGTAATCCCTCTTAATCTCTCTTGTTAAAACATCATATAATGTGATTTTTATTTACTTATACTTATTGACCTCACTCTGTGTGTGTGTATATATATATATATATATATATATATATATATATATATATATATATATATTATATATATAGTATATATATATATACACCTTTGTATGTGTATTTTAGTATGGGTATTTTTTACAACAAGGAATTTCTGAGAGCATAAGCACATGATTAGGGTTTGGAATCGAAAATCGGTTCTGAAATCGGATACTTTACAAAATTAAAATTCCCCTTATCGATTCCTGGGTGCATTTTTTTTTTCACCTGGTAATCTGCCAGGACCTTCTGCATGTCCAATCTGCCAGGACCTTCCACATGTCCTATCTGCCAGGACCTTCTGCTCATGTGATCTGCCAGGACCTTCTGCATGCCAGGACCTCCAATCTGCCAGGACCTTCCACATGTCATGCCAGGACCTCTTATCTGCCAGGACCTTCTGCTCATGTGATCTGCCAGGACCTTCTGCATGTCCAATCTGCCAGGACCTTCCACATGTCTTATCTGCCAGGACCTTCTGCTCATGTGATCTGCCAGGACCTTCTGCATGTCCAATCTGCCAGGACCTTCCACATGTCTTATCTGCCAGGACCTCCAATGTCTTATCTCTGCCAGGACCTTCCTGCCAGGTATCTGGACCTTCCACATGTCCAATCTGTCAGGACCTTATGTGGTAATCTAAATAAAATGTAAACTTTGTAAAAACCCAAAACAAAGCTAAGTGTAATTATTGTAATAAATGGATGTCACAATCAAAGTGTCACAACCAACATGACTAAGCATCTGTGACGCGTTCACCATTTTGGAAACTGGGAATCGATACGAATCGGAATCGGAATCGATAAGAATCAGAACTGAATCCGAATCAATCAAATGAAAATGATACCCAACACACACACACACACACACACACACACACACACACACACACACACACACACACACACACACACACACACACTTTGTACTTCATTGCTTCATCCATCCTTCCATGGGACATTATGGGTTGCCATGTCTACACATATTTCCACCAACACGTTATCTTTTGGGACGACGAAGGAAGGAAACGTGAGTCCCCCAAGGAAACCCTCAAAGCGCAGAAAGAACCTTGTTGTGACGCAAACATACTTTTCTTCTTCTTTCCACTCCCATGTCGAAAAAGACAGGACGGGATCTCGTAAGGATCTCGTCTCTGAGAAATGCTGATGCAGGCGGCTCTAGTGTTACGGCATATCTCAGACTTTTACAAATACTTTTATTGAGCCTCTATTACAAATAGACTTTGCGCTAACCGATAGTTTAGGGTCACTTGCAACAGCCTTTATTTATTTATTTATTTGTTTTTATTTTATACCCCCCCCCCCCCCCCCTCTCTCTCTCTCTCTCCTCCATTTTAAGTGGATAGCAGCCACTGAATCAAGTCGGAATCAATAAGCACTCCAAGCAGCGGGTGAATGATACTACAGAGCAGACGGAGATACTGCAGGAGTGCTGCATTTTATCTTGCAGAAATGGGATCTTGTAGAAATGAGGCTTTTTTTTTTTTTTTTTTTTTTTCTTTTTTTTCTTTTTTTTTTTAAACCGCGATGAACAGAATGGTCGGGGTATATTAAAACAATATCTCTCTTTTTTAATTATAATTTTTTTCCTTTCCCCTGATCTTTTCTTATGCAATTGATTTCGAATAACACACAATATTCGATTGCTATTTAATTAAGAAAAGAAACATAGCAAAAAAAAAAAAACATCCATTAGGAAAAAAAAAGCGTACTTGCACTGAATTTGTTGTTGTTTTTGTTTTTGTTTTGTTTTGTGTTTTTTTTTTTTTGCTTCCACTGTTTCAGCAAATGAATCAGGACAACGGAAATCAAAATCAAAAGTTCAAAACGAGGTTTTCTTCTTGATCCTATTAACGAATCGTGTTAAACCTCCGTCCTCCACACCGTCTTCCAATCAGAAACAAAAAAAAAAGACAATTATTTTTAGGAAAGACAGGACATAAAAAAAAAGGAAAAAAAAGAAAACTCTACGGCGCCGGTCGTGTGTGCGAAAACATGAATATGGTGTTGGGGCTTCATTTTTTTTTTTTTTTTTTTTTTTTTCAAATCTCTATAAAAAAAAACGATGGTGCAGAAATTTTTCTTTTCTTTCAAATTTGCCAAATGTGCGAAAGAGAATCCTTTCCGGAGTAAAATCAAGACATTTTCAGAAACAGTTCGTTAAAAATTCTCTCGTATACTCTCCGAGCCCTGTGTTTTTGTTTTTGTTTGTTTTTTTTTCGTTCGCTGAAAGGGTCCGTGTGAAAATATAGAAGTTTTTTTTTTGTTTTTGTTTTTCCTCCGTATTTGTATTTGAATGGTCTATTCTCGTAAACAAATGTATAATCCTCTTTTATAGATTCTCCTTTTGGTACATCTCTTTTTTTTTTTCCCTCCTCACACTTCAGTCTGGAAGTCTCCCTCGGATGTGTCCGGAGTGTTTGGGGAGGAAGCGTCCCAGGTTTTACTGTGCAGCTCGACCCGATCCGATTTTTGTCCGCCCGAGACGGACGATGGTTTAGATATCATTTTCTTAAAGCTGTCCCAGGATTGCTGATCGTCTGCTGTGGCCTTGTCCTGCGTGTAAACACAAAAAAATACATCCAATAAGTAAAGATACGGATTTCTTTCTATCTACACATGCATCACTGGGTCAGTAGGGTTGCCAGGTTGCACGGTATTCAACTACCTCCAAAGTGTTACCACAACCTCCATTGTACACAATGTCTTTTACTGAACTAGTAGGAAGAGGAGGGGGACCGGCATTCACTAACTCCCCTTTTCCAAAATAATAATAATAATAATAATAATAGGGGGAAAGGTGGTTTAGTGTTTAGCACGTTCGCCTCACACCACCAGGGTCCGGGTTTGATTCCCGTCTCAGCCATTTTCTCCCCGTTTGCATGTTCTCCCTATTTCTCAGGGGGTTTTTCTCCGGGTTCTCCGGGTTTTTCCTCCCCCGGTCCAAAAACATACACGGTAGGTTGATTGTCACCTTGGAAAATTGTCCCTAGTGTATGAATGTGTGTGTGTGTGTGTGTGTGTGTGTGTGTGTGTGATGGGTTGGCATTCCATTCAGGGTGTATCCTGCCTTAATGCCCATAGACGCCTGAGATAGACACAGACTCCCCGTGACCCGAGGGAAGATCGGATAAAGCGCTAGAAGATGAATGAATGTATGTGTAATAATAATAGTTCACGGATCCTGTGCATTATTGTTAATCTGTTTACAGGTACAGGTATTCTGTAAATAAATATAAATATAAACATTATCTGACACGAAACCCCTGCAATCGTGGAGGTCTCTGAAGCAAATTTCACCCAAACTCTGCAGTATTCTCCCAAATAAGCCACGCCCACCTGATACTGCACTATTGATTACGCTGTTCGGAAAAAACCCTGGGAAATCCCCCCCCCCCAAAAAAATTGCATCTCGGATGCACCAGGGGGAGCCACTTCGTCCCATCACGACAAACAAATCACGAAGATTTGCTTTATATGGGATAAGGATGGGAAGGTGGTGGCCCAGTGGTTAAGGTGTTGGACTCTGGACCGGAAGATCACGGGTTCAAACCCCACCACCATCAAGCTGCCATTAGTGGGCCCTTGAGCAAGGCCCTTAACCCTCAATTGCTCAGTTGTAAGTCGCCCTGGATAAGGGCGTCTACCAAATGCTGCAAATGTAAATGTAGGATGGATAAAGATCTCCTAATAAGGGGCATTAAGGGACTGAAATGGCAACCCGGACCTCCTCACTGACATAAATACCTAAACTCCAAAATCGAGTCTTTTCAGTGG
>JACRUU010000021.1:10392008-10394508 GCA_030449085.1 Kryptopterus vitreolus
GCTTCATTTACTATGCTGTCATTCACGCGCCCCCGTTCGCTTCGATCGCCGGAATCCCTTCGGCCCGAGCCCTGGAGCCGTGGATACAGCCCTGGGCTCCGAAACACCACCTGAATAAGGATAAAGTGCTCGTTCCAATTCCTGGTTTTTACCCTTCAAGTTTGTTTACACTGTAAGATTTAAATGTGCACTTTTAATGCACTTTTACATCATTAGTCGTTAAGCTGGATATAAAACAGCACAACATCCCATTTTGTTTGTTTTTTGTTTACTAGATAACTTGATTAGGGGTCCAGTCATGGGACTTGAACTCAAGACCATCCCATTCAAAAAGCGTAACCACTAAAATAGAACTTTCAAGCGGTCGGGGAATAAATCATATACGCAACAATGAATAAATAAATTATATCTTTAGAAAATCAAAATAATGAACGTAAAAAATGTCGAACAGAAATGAAATTAAATGTAATTTAATCAAATGTATTTATTCGAAATGCATGAAATTGAAGTACATTTTTCTTAATCAATTGAATCAATATAATGTGAAAAATGTGTATTGCCTTTGATTTGTTTAATTGTTTGTTTGATTGTTTATTTATTTGTTTTATACAATATTATTATCTATGTTATTTAACTAAGGGGGGCACGGTGGTTTAGTGTTTAGCACACCACCAGCCCAGATCGGGTTCGCCTCTCGGTATGTGTGTTTGGAGTTGTTCACACCGCCTCAGGGGGTTTTTCCCGGTTCGATTCCCGTCTCGGTCCAAGTTTGCATGTTCTCCCCGTGCCAGTGGTTTGATTCTCCTGTTTCCGTTAAATCCCTGAAAAGCAATGGCCCCTTGGAAAACTTAGTGAATGTGAATGTGTGTGTGTGTGTGTGTGTGTAAAGTGTCATGCGATGGGTGGCTTTCATGCCCGGTGTTCCTGCCTTAAAGCCCATAGTCCAGGTTGATAGGCACCGAATGTCCCCCTGAACCCGTGAATTCCTAAGGATATAGACGCCCGAGATAGACACTGTACCCGTGATGGATTTTAAGTTGTTATAAAAAGAAGATGAATAAATAAATAAATAAATAAATTGTACGGTGGTTGGTTGAACTGCCCTACAGAAGCTGCAATGAAACAATCATTTGTTGTTACGATAAAATAACGATCTGTCTTTTCCTGGCGCTAATAACGGATCTGGCGCAAAGGGAAACGAAGACCACCTAGGATTCCACAAATGATCAAACGGTTTGGCTTTGATGATTTTTGTCAATTGTGACCATCTAATTAACAACAAAAACAAAATAGAAAGCTAAACATCAGCTGCCAAAATGAATGGAAAAAAGTCAAAATGAGTTATCATGTCAGAAAATGATTAGAAATATTAAAAAAAGAGAAAAAAAAGAAAATGATCAAATAAAAAGAAAAGAACCCTAAAATAAGAAAGAAATGAATGAAAAGGGGTCAATAGATGAGAAAAAACGAACGAAAGAAAGTAACAGAAAAGATAGAAAAATAGAAAGAAATAATGAAAAATGAAAGAAAGACGCAAACTAGAAAGAAAACGTCGCTCCTTCTGCTTTCGGCTCATTACTTCATCCACTGTAGGAAAAATAGAAAGCCTCAATGGGGTTTCAAGAAAAAAAAAAAAAGAAGAAAAAAAAAAAAGAAGAAGAAAAAAAAAAAAAAAAAAAAAAAAAAAGTCTAGAGAAAAAAAGAAGCTGCAATTGAGGGAGCGAAAGCAAATGGAGGAAAATGACGCGAGGGAAGAAGTACGAGCTTTTTTGGCTTCTTCCCGAAAACCTGAAGGTAAAAGAGGTTCTTACTAAACACACGGGACTGAAGGAAGAATAGAATGGCAGATTGGAAAGAAATAGCCGAGACGGAGCTGAAAGCAGCAATCACAGCTGCATTCTGTTTAGCTGGAAAGACCGAAAGAGCGAGAGAGAACAAGAGAGAGAGAGAGAGAGAGAGAGAGAAAGGTAAAGGAGTTATTTTCAGATCCGTTCTTGACCGGGGAAAACTGTTGAGTGGAGAGAAAGAAAAAAAAAAGAAAAAAAAAGAACAAGGGAATGAACTACACAGGCAGGTCGCGCGTAAATCCACTCGTTTTTTACGTTAACTTTAGCTCGGCGTCGTGTTTTACGTTACTTTTAGCTCAGCGTCGTTTTTTTTTTTACTCAGTTGTTTTACGTTAACTTTAGCTCAGCGTTGTTTTTTACGTTAACTTTTAGCTCAGCGTCGTTTTTTACGTTAACTTTAGCTCAGCGTTTTTTTTACGTTTTTTACGTTACT
This sequence comes from Kryptopterus vitreolus, assembly GCA_030449085.1. Classification (NCBI taxonomy): domain Eukaryota; kingdom Metazoa; phylum Chordata; class Actinopteri; order Siluriformes; family Siluridae; genus Kryptopterus; species Kryptopterus vitreolus. Next base: position 10,394,289 of record JACRUU010000021.1, read on the forward strand.
TTTAGCTCAGCGTCGTTTTTTTACGTTACTTTTAGCTCAGCATCGTGTTTTACGTTACTTTTAGCTTAGCGTCGTTTTTTACGTTACTTTTAGCTCAGCGTCATTTTTTACGTTACTTTTAGCTCAGCGTCATTTTTTACGTTAACTTTAGCTCAGCGTTGTTTTTTGCGTTAACTTTAGCTCAGCGTCATTTTTTACGTTACTTTTAGCTCAGCGTTGT
>JACRUU010000021.1:10399508-10414508 GCA_030449085.1 Kryptopterus vitreolus
TTGACTCTCAAGGAGGGATGGAGCTCAGTGGTAACGGTGACACTGATCAGAAGGGTGGAGGTTCCAGACCCGGTATCGCCAAGCTGCCACTCGTGGGTCCTTGAACAAGGTCCGTAACCCTCCGTGCTCCAGGGGGCGCCGTATCATGGCTGACCCTGGCTTGTGAACCAGCTGGTATATGCGGAGAAAGAATTTAGGCTATTGTTTACCAAAAAAAGCACCAATGGCAATTATAACATAAGGTAAAAATGTACAAACACAGAAAAAGTGCGTATATATATATATATATATATATATATATATATATATATATATATATATATATATATATATATATATATATATCCCCACCCTACGAACTAATTAAGTGTCAAGATTTTGTTATTAGTATGAATTTGTTCGTAAGTCATATGTATATTGACTACGAATGCCCTGCATTCATTAAGGTCCGTTTTTAAATGCGTTTTTTTTTTTGTTTCTAAGCCGAATAAATTTTTACTTTGTAGACAGGTTTGTTCGTATTGACGAAAGTTCGTAAAGTGTTTGTTTCATAGCGTTTGGAGCGTCTGTATAGTGATCTCAATTATTTGGAATGATGAAAAAACCTCTGACACTACATTTCCTATTTATATATATATATATATATATATATATATATATATATATATATATATATATAGCTATATATATATATGTATTCATTCATTCATCTTCTACCGACTTTATCCGATGATCTTCCCTCGGGTCACGGGGAGTTTGTGTCCTATCTCAGGGTGTCTATGAGCATTAAGGCAGGATACACCCTGGATGGAATGCCGACCCATCACAGGACACACACACACACACACATTCATACACTAGGGACAATTTTCCAAGGTGCCAATCAACCTACCGTGCATGTTTTTTTTGGACCGGGGGAGGAAACCGGAGAACCCGGAGAAAAACCCCCTGAGGCACGGGGAGAACATGCACAAACTCCACACACACACATGGACGAGACGGGAATCGAACCCGGACCCTGGATGTGTGAGGCGAACGTGTGCTAACCACTAAACAACAACGTGTCCCTGTACATACAACAACATATATATATATACATATATATATATATATATATATATATATATATATATATATATCTATATATATATATACTATATATATATATATAGAATCGTGTGCTTGTTTGTGCAGGAAGATCTTCTTCTTCTACTGTACCTTAACTAGCTGCTCTAACAATCCTTCTTACTTGAATCCAGGGAATTGTAGCTCCTGAGGGACGGCGAGGTTAATGCGACGCGCCCACGATGTTCCCTTGTGAGCTACACCAAGCACGGTGGCAACATTTATAAATACAACGAAGCAAGAAGCTTTTTATCATTAGGAATAAATGCACAATGCTGCATCTTCCCATATGTGTGTATCTAGCAGAAAGCACGATGAAAGGAAATCTGGAGGCGGCGGAGACAAACCAAGTAGCTACACAAGGAGGGGGAAATCGATCCCATATGAAATTTTGCTGCTACTGTCAGGCGAAAAAAAATAAAGAGGATGTGTTGTAAAAATTAATAAAAAAATCCTGGGGTGCACAGGCGGTTAAGGGCCTCACACAAGGGCCAAAAAGTGGCAGCTCGGCAATAGCGGCGTCTGAAATGGCAAGAACGTCTTATGAACTGAATTGTCACCTTCCAAACGTTGCATATGAATGAATGAACTTTTCATTCATTGGAGGATGTGTTTTGGGGGCGGGACTTACGCAGGACACTCCCCCTAAATAGATTGCGCAACAATTGTCATGTTTACACTTCGACACTGCATGCAACTGTTTACACGCATGTCAGCAAAATTGCTGCCATAATTTTACAGTTTATATACATTTCCCCAAATGCCCATATATTCCCATAATTTCCGTAAAATTCCTGGCAACTTCCAATAAATTCACGTAAATTCCCATTTTTGGAAATTTTCCCAAAACTATATACGTTACGTAAAAATTCCTATAAATTCCAGGTACGTGTTTCCCGAAATTCCCCAGATGAAGTTCCCATAGACGCGTGCGTTATCTCGCGGTGTAATCCCGACCGGAATTACAAAGGATTAGAGGGATCTCGGATACGGGGATTTATTCCGTTCCTATCTCCAACACTAGTGAAGTTGAGGATAAGATGACTGACTGTCGTAGACTGGGGTTATTATAGTCATTACGTAATCTCTATCCTCTACACTTTCTCAGCCGCCATTAGAACCCGTAATTACAGCTTTTGTCGCAGTTAACCGCGTGAGAGATTCCCGGACGCGCCCGATGTTTTCCCCTGACAGCTCGGCCCTCGGATACTCTCATTAAGGACCCCGGACGCGGATGTTGAGTCGCTCGGTCACGACGCGGGTTTCTGGGTGGCGAGTAGCAACCGACCCAGCGGAAAAAAAATGTCCGAGACAAAGCCTCCGGCCTGGAAATGAGATCCCGTTAACCAGGAGTGCACGCGTGTGAAGTGCTGCTGAAGATTAACCCTGGTAGTCGGTAATTGTTTTTAAAGCTTAATGGCTGAAATGCCCCTCTGGAAACAAGAATGCGAGAATTGCGCGTGACGTCGCTCGATGCTTTTTGGGGTTTTCTTTTTCCCACTCAAAAAAGCCTCTTGAAGAGGACGAAGCGCCAATCTCCGACTTCAAAGGATGCTGGAAATGAGGGCTTTAAATTCATCTTTAATTATATATATATATATATATATATATATATATATATATATATATATATATATATATATAATATATATATATGGGGGCATGGTGGTTTAAGTGGTTAGCACGTTCGCCTCACACCACAAGGGGGCGGGGGTTCGACTCCCGTCTCGGCCATGTGTGTATGGAGTTTGCACAGTAGGTTGATTGGCACCTTGGAAAATTGTCCCAAGTGTGTGAAGTGTGTGAGTGTGTGTGTGTGTGGTGTGATGGGTTGGCATTCCATCCAGGGTGTATCCTGCATTAATGCCCATAGACGCCTGAGATAGACACAGACTCCCCGTGACCCGAGGGAAGATCGGATAAAGCGCTAGAAGATGAATGAATTAATGAAAATAAAAAATAATTATAATAATTAATTAATTACTATTAATAGAGGGCACAGGTGGCATAGTGGTTAGCACGTTCGCCTCACACCGCCAGGATCCGGGTTCGATTCCCGTCTCAATCGGTCCATGTGTGTGTGGAGTTTGCATGTTCTCCCCGTGCCTCAAGGAGGTTTTTCTCCGGGTTCTCCGGTTTCCTCCCCCGGTCCAAAAACATGCATGCACGGTAGGTTGATTGGCACCTTGGAAAATTGTCCCTAGTGTATGAGATGTGTGTGTGTGTGTGTGTGTGTGTGCCCTGCGATGGGTTGGCATTCCATCCAGGGTGTATCCTGCCTTAATGCCCATAGACGCCTGAGATAGGCACAGGCTCCCCGTGACCCGAGGGAAGATCGGATAAAGCGGTAGAAGATGAATGAATGAATGAATGAATGGAATTAATATTAATAAAGAATATATATATATATATATATATATATATATATATATATATATATATATATATATATTGCTCCTGCTTGAAGAGCTCATGTTCCTTTGACCGTAATTTTCTGCCGAGTTTGGTCTTTTCTGCTCTTTTAAAAACCAGGAACGAACTTCCTTGGACGTCCAACATCGTTCCATACAAATAAAAACGATAAAAAGCTCTCCAATGACTACAAAATTGGATACAAAAATATGCACTTCAGGATGCCCTTTTATTAGAAAATAATCAGTTTTCGGCGTGGTAAGAATAAGTCCGGCCTGTCCTGCTTATTTTCCTATAACGGCATGCCCCGTTGTGTTTTATTCCCTCCTTAATCACCGGCACTGCCACCATCCAGAGAAAACGATGCAGAGGCAGCAATTAAAGAAGGAAGCCTAAATCTTCGAGGAACTTATTAACTGGTTGCTCCGAGACCCTAATGGGACTCTAAATGCGCACTTTATCGAAAGGCGGCCGCACTCTGGAGTAAACACGTTAACTGTGTAGATAGAAGGCTCATAAACATAAATATGTTCTATTCTACAAATTCGGGTGTAAAGATTTTTGCCTTCGGTTAGAGCCTGATTAAATTAGATTTAGACTGTCCAAATGGGACAACACATTGTCAGGGAAAGTGTGTTGTCGTTTTTTTTTTTTTTTTTTGGCTAATGTAGATCTAATTTAATTAGGTTTACAAAAAAGAAAAACGACAACATAGCAGGATGAACTAGTAAACATGATTATGTAATTATAATGATATATATGTTAGGGATGGCAAAGTTAACACGTTAATGCAAATCGATTTTAAAGGCACTGATGTGATTAACGCAGTGCGCATTACTATGTGAGCGATCTGCGTCGTGTTGGTGAACGAACGACAACAAAGAACATAAAAAGAAGAAATAAAAAAAAAGAAGAAGCTTCAGTGCATTCACGACAGGTTTGATCTCCTCACTATATTAACTATATATATTACATCTCAAATCCGTATTTACGCAATAAACGCAATAAAGCGCTTCCGTATAACCGAAACACCGTATCACCAGTTTATATGGAAAAGCAACCGAAACACAATTCTTAAAGGAGCCACGTCCCATATTTTACAAATAAAACCATCAATAAACAACATTGTAATTAACAAGAAATATTAAATAATCACTAATTGTATAAAACGGAGAAATTTTGAGGAAAAAATGTATATAATTATAACATATGTATTATATATATATATATATATATATATATATATATATATATATATATATATATATATATATATATATATATAACATTCGGTCAAAATGCTACCAGATGTGTTTTTTTACTATTCAGTATTTTAGCCCGCGTTATATATATATATATATATATATATATATATATATATATATATATATATATATATATATATATATATATATATTATATCTATATATCTAATTACTCGCTGTGAGCATGTGGCCCTGATGTTCCGAATCCAAAAAGTGCAAACCAACGATCTTTCACAATCACCCCCCCCCCCCCTCCCCCCCAACAAAAAAAAACCTCATGGTTAAGACTCTTACCTTGAACATGGCCGTGGCAGGGTCCCTGCTATACCTATCTATGGTGTGGAACTTGGTGGAGTGGTTGAGTTCATGGTAGAGCTCTGAGTGTCTTTTGCGAGTGTGCATCACTTTCTGGAAGGAAGGTACAAAAGAAAAAAAGGCAACAAAACAAAAATAAAACAGAATAAAAAATAATAAAATAATAAAAAAAAAGGAAAGAGGGGGGTGATGGCGGTGGAGAGACAGACTGGGAGGCGGAGGGAATGTAGATGGCACGATTGGCCAACCATTAAAAGATTACAATGGTTTTTTTTTGGGGGGGGGGGGGGGTGGGGGGTTGAGGATGGGTTTATTTTCCATGTAACTGGCAACGGGGCCCAGCAGGGTTTCTTTGGCGAGCGGCGTTTTGTACGGGGCGACCCACCCGCTTTTTGTGATTTAATTTGATTTTGGTTTATAAATAATAGACATGGCGGCTTGCCATGAATCTCGGGTCAAATCTCACTATGATGACAGACGCCAATTAAGCTTAACACTGTGACCTCGTAACAACATCTTGCCAATACAATAATGGCATGGGTTGCCAGGTATTATGCACCAATCATCTTCTTTTTTCTTTTTGCAGGGGGAAACACCATGCAGCGCCATCTCTGCGATGGAATATGTAATGCAACTAAAAGCGACTGGCTTGGTTAGTAACATACCTTGAGCTCAAGAGGATTCCTCCATTTTGGAAAAGCAAAACTCCAGCCATTAGCTTTATTTATTAAAAAAACAAACAAACAACAACAACAAAAACAAACAAAAACAAATCCAATTCAAATCCGATCTCGACTGGAGGTTTGCTGGATTTCCAGAGCTTTAGTCATTCTCCGGGCGTCTCATTTGCGCACACTCTCACTGATCACGCACTCGCAGCTCAGTGTTTCAGCAGCCTTCGCCTCTACCACCCCCCTCAAACAACCCCCCCCCCTTCCCTGTGGTTCCCAATAGGAATCGAGGCTGATGAAACACTAAACGACTCTACCATGAATAGAATGGCTACTACTCAATGCAAAAAGGGGTCACAAGCACTACAGCAGCAGAAGCCATTAGGTCCGATCCCCCCCCCCCCCCCCCCCCCCCCCCCCCCCCCAACCCAAAGAAAAATAAAAGAAGCGCAAACACTAAGCCGGAGGGGGGTAACAAGAAGCGGAGGAGGGGGCGGGTGGTGGTGGTGGGTGAGAGGGCGAGATCTTACCTCGAAGTCCAGCTCAGAGTATCGCACTCTTTTCCTCTGGGAAAGACGGGGAGTGAAGAAAAAAGACATGATAAATTACAGCAGTGTATCAATAAAGAACCCTGGAACCAAAGCCGGGTCGCTACGTTACTGTCCATTTCTGTTCTTGATGATTCCGATCCATTTCAAGTTAAAAAATAAAGCTTTTACGGAGCACAAAATCAGCCGTCATACATCGCTCGTCATCATTGACGTATAAATGCAAAGACAAGATACAACAAGATACATCCCTGATTGCGTTTTATATATATATATATATATATATATATATATATATATATATATATATATATATATATATATATATATAAACATTGGTCAAAATGCTACCAGATGTGTTTGTACTATTCAGTACTTTAATCCACGTTAGAAGTTAATTCACTTTTTGTTTGCTGATAAAACAAATGTGCACAATAGACGTTCAAAAAGTCCCTCCGCAGTCAAACTCATTACGTCCCGTATCCTACTACCTAGAGTAAGTAATTCGAAAATATTCTTGTTTACTCGGCTAAATACTCTAAGCCGGCATGAATGCACACTCCGGAAAAAAAAATACAGTGTATTGTTATGGTATACGTCTGTATACGCGAAAGCGCCCGAGGTCTCTTCGCTACTTCGCTACTGACAAAATCGCTAATACTTGCATAATTCAAAATACATATTCCAAAGCCTATGGAATGAGACAAGGTCAACAAATCATTACCCAAAAAACCAACAACACTGTTAACCTAGATTTCAGTCTGCTAATATTGTTTTCGAATAAAGAGCGATGTCTACCGGAGTCTGGAATCATGCGGGACATTCATTCGAAAGAGATTCGTTAGTGTTAGTGTTACACAATAACTCGTATTTACCTTGATTAATAATTGTACTGTAAGCCAAGGTGATGCATTTGTGCAAATAACACTTCTAGTCTGTAATACTAATAAAAACAATAATAATAATAATAATAATAATAATAATAATAATAATAAATAAATAATACTACACCCACTACTACTACTACTACTACTACTACTACTCATAATAATAATACTAATACTATTACTACTACACTACTTCTACTACTACTACTACTACTACTACTACTACTAACTCTACTACTACTACTACTACTACTACTACTACTACTACTACTACTACTAATAAAAATACTACTATAATAATAATAATAATAATACTAATAATACTATTACTACTACTACTACTTCTACTACTACTACTACTACTACTACTACTACTACTTACTAACATACTACTATAATAATAATAATAACAATACTAATAATAATAATAATAGAGTAAGAAGAAGAGAAAGAAGAAGAGAACAATAACTAATAAATAATAATAATAATACTATACTAATAACAATACAATAATACTACACTACTACTACTACATACTACTACATTACTACTATACTACGATGACTACTACTACTACTACTACTACTAATAATACTAATAATAATAATAATAATAATAATAATAATAATAATAATACTACTACATACTAACACAACAATACTACTAATGTGTTCTTCAAAGGTTCGGGTTTCTTTATACTGTTCCGCAGGCTCTGAAATAAATTTTGTCCCAGGAAAAGATTAATTCCATTTTTTTTCTGAGTAATGTTAATATTTAATAAATATCTACATCAGCATCTATTTCACATATACATTTATTTATATTTTTAAATTTAAAAGTGCAGCGTGACAGCGACAGCTGGGGAAGATCCCTCGCAAAGCAGTGGCGTATTGGCAGTTCTTGGGGCTTGAACATGCAACCTTATAGTTGGTAACACAGAACCACCACATCACATCACATGTTAAATACCGGAGAGCATTGGCATGTTATAATGTTTTAATGTCCTGGTTTTCGGGATATACCATCATTTCACATAGACAAAGCCATGGACACAATAATTGCAGCAAAATAAAGCTACACAAACACGCCAAGGACACCGGAACCGGAATACCAGAACCGGAACACCAGAACACCGGAACCGGAACACCGAACGGACCGGAAACCATCGCACTTGAATATAATCATATTATATATTTGCATTGAAATCAATAAAACTTATACAAAAAAATATTATTGATTTATACAATATATCTATATATGTGTATATATGTGTATATATATGTGTGTGTTATATATATAATATATATAATATATATATATATATATATTTTTTTTTTTTTTTTTTTTAATTTATTTATTTATTTTGCTAAACCTGTCATGGCAATTAATTTGATTGATCAAAGCGCACTAACAGCCATTAGGCAGATCGCCAGGGGAATGAGGTGGGTGTGTGAGGTAGGATTTGCATATTAATAGCGTTCGGATTTCTTATTAATTGCGAGCTGCTTTCCGGATTACTTAATAAGAAATCAGTTAATGTTCGCAGGTTTATTTTGTGTGTGTGTGTGTGTGTGTGGTGTGTGTGTGTGTGTTTTCGGCTTTGGAAAATGTGTGAATTAAGGTAAAATAAAAATTCGCTTTTCCTCAGACCGTGTTGCTCGTGGATTTGATTATTATATACGCACAATATACCATTATAATTACACCATTTATTTATTTAAAAAAAAAGCAAAAAAAAAATGAATAATAAAAGAAAGCTGCATTTTATAAATGACAAATGACCTTTATTTGTATCAATTAAATGCACCTAAAATGCTAAAAGCATATGTCTTCGGAATGCATACGGTGGGATGCTCTTTAATTAATGTCTCTTACACAATGTGACATTTTTCAAGTATAAAATGTGCATCCAAGTGCTAAACCAAGTAAACAAGTCAACCTGGCGTCGATGTTTCCTTTTTTTAATCCATGCATATATATATATATATATATATATATATATATATATATATATATATATAGATATATATATATATATATATATATATATATATATATATATATATAAATGTATATAGTGAGGCACGGTGGCGTTAGTGGTTAGCACATTCGCCTCACACCGCCAGGATCCGGGTTCGATTCCCGTCTCGTCCATGTGTGTGTGGAGTTTGCATGTTCTCCCCGTGCCTCAAGGAGGTTTTTCTCCGGGTTCTCCGGTTTCCTCCCGGTCCAAAAACATGCACGGTAGGTTGATTGGCACCTTGGAAAATTGTCCCTAGTGTATGAATGTGTGTGTGAATGTGTGTGTGTGTGTGTGTGTGCCCTGCGATGGGTTGGCATTCCATCCAGGGTGTATCCTGCCTTAATGCCCATAGACACCTGAGATAGGCACAGGCTCCCCGTGACCCGAGTGAACATCGGATAAAGCGGTAGAAGATGAATGAATGAATATATATATATATATATATAATATATATATTATATATATATATATTATATATATTATATGACAAAAGAAATTCAGCACTGGACAGCGGCTATTTTGGAGGCCAAGGTGATGTCAGTGGGCAGGGGAGAAAGTCGAAGCTCCGACACAATTATTCGTGGGTATTATGAAAGGGATAACGATAAGCTGGTTGAAGAAGCGAAGTGTATTAAAATCTCTCTTGACACTCGCAGTGATTTATCAATACCTTCATATCCAAGGCTGCTGGTGTTGTACGTGAGGGTTTCCATGTACCAGACGTTTTCTTCCTTTCTGTCGAAAACTATTCCGTAACTTACAGTTAGGCCGTGTCTGGCGATGCTATTTTTGCCTCGTTATTCCTGTCCTGTCATTCCGAATGATCTCTCGCTCCCTGCCTGCTGTCCCTTCTACCTGTCACCTTTCTGCCATCCCTCGCTCTACATTCCTGTACACAAAAAGTTTTGTTTTCTTTATTTTTTTTCTCCGCACATACCCCTAACACACCATAAATCCTTAAACTGTAAGCAAGGTAATTAAGGTGACAATTAAATATTCCTTTTGTATCTTTGTAAGATATTCAATTACAAGATACCGACACAAATGAGTTGGCACTCATCAAAAAATTAGTCTTCGGCCTGAACCCCGTCTCGGCCATGTGTGTGTGGAGTTTGTGCATGTTCTCCCCGTGCCTCAGGGGGTTTTTCTCCGGTTTCTCCGGTTTCCTCCCCCCCCGTCCAAAAACATGCACGGTAGGTTGATTGGCACTTTGGAAAATTGTCCCTAGTGTATGAATGTGTGTGTGTGTGTGTGTGTGTGTGTGTGTCCTGCGATGGGTTGGCATTCCATCCAGGGTGTATCCTGCCTTGATGCCCATAGACACCTGAGATAGGCACAGACTCCCCGTGACCCGAGGTAAGGTTGGATAAAGCGGTAGAAGATGAACGAATGAATGAGTCTATATTACGGAGAGACTAGGGGGAGGGGTGTGTAGCTCCCCCTAGTCTCTCCTAATATAGACTCATTCATAGACTCATCCATAAAGAACTTATCCAGATACGGGCCCTGTGTGTGGACAGTGGATACGGATACCACCTCTACATTGAACACTCCTCTGTGGTTATCAACCCATTTCATTCCAGGTAGAGGAACGTCAGGAGACAAGACCGAATAAGATTGCAGCGGTTTTTCCAGAGACACGGGCAGGCAGAAGTGACCTGTTCTGAGACGTCCGTTCTGAAGCATAGGGATCCACGTGTAACCAACTAATGTCTCCAGAGGGGTGTTTTGCGCTGGGCTGCTGATAGGAAGATCCGGTTCGAGTCCTGGTATTGCCAAGCTGCCGCCCTTGAGTCCTTGAGCAAGACCCTCTGTGCTCCAGGGGCGCCGTATCAAGGCTCTGACCCTGCGCTCTGACCCCCAGCTACCAACTGGGGCTTCAGTGTGCTGTAAATGTATATGTGACAAATAAAGGCTGTTCTATTTCACTACCAAGAGCCAAACCTACAGCACAAAAAGCTCCATCTTGGTCACATCTCGTGACCCGTCAATAAGGATAATCGGCTAAAATGATTATAGAGCACCCAAAAATGTCCGAGGAGAAAACATTTCTGAAACAGCTTTTTAATGGGATTTGGTGTCAATCCTATCCAATATTTATGGAACCTGTTGAGTCTGGAGAAGGCATCCTTCATGAAACTACCTCTAAATTGGTGCATGGGTTTCATAAAGACCTCCATGTAACGCTTTAAATAAGCAATAACGGACACCTATTAATGTTGGTCCATTTTGGGTTACACTATATGGGACCGGTTCTTTTTGGTTTTTGATTTCATATTTAGTCCCCGTTTGCTTCCAGGCTTCTAAAGTGTTTGAATTCTTCCATATCCAAAGACACCGAATTCCACTCACTTGGTGGTAAAGGTTATCAGATCTCAACCCTATTGAACAGATTTGGGAAATAGTGGTGCGCCCTATTGACTTGAACCTTATGTACACCAGTACCTGACTTTACCAACAACCTTATGCCTTAGAGAGCACAAATCTTTAGATACAAACTGAAATGTAGTGGAACATCTGCGAGGGAATGTGAAGGAGTGCAAAGGTGGGATGGGATGTTCAAAAAGCACACTTGGTCAGTAATCTATCTCCAGTGCTACACAGGGCTTGTTTTGGAAAGTGGTTAAGGTGTGGTAAGAGGGAGGTGGTGTAGCCCAGTGGTTAAGGTGTTGGACTCTGGACCGGAAGATCATGGGTTGAAATCCCACCACCACCAAGCAGCGACTAGTGGGCCCTTGAGCAAGGCCCTTAACCCTCAATTGCTCAGTTGTAAGTCCCTCTGGATAAGGGCGTCTACCAAATGCTGTAAATGTAAATGTAAAAAGATTGGAGGTATGTGATGTATAATGTGGAATGGGAGGGGTTTATGTCATGTATAATGAAGTAGGAGGGGTTTATGTGATGTATAATGAAGTGGGAGGGGTTTATGTGATGTATAATGTGGAGTGGGAGGGGTTTATGTGATGTATAATAAAGTGGGAGGGGTTTATGTGATGTATAATGAAGTGGGAGGGGTTTATGTGATGTATAAGTGGCTGTGGAGGGGTTTATGTGATTTAAGTGGGGGCGGGGTTTTATGTGATTTATGAAGTGGTGGGAGGGGTTTATGTGATTTATGAAGTGGTGGGAGGGGTTTATGTGATTTATGAAGTAGTGGGAGGGGTTTATGTGATTTATGAAGTAGTGGGAGGGGTTTATGTGATTTATGAAGTAGTGGGAGGGGTTTATGTGATTTATGAAGTGGTGGGAGGGGTTTATGTGATTTATGAAGTATTGGGAGGGGTTTATGTGATTTATGAAGTGGTGGGAGGGGTTTATGTGATTTATGTAGTGGTGGTAGGGGTTTATGTGATTTATGAAGTAGTGGGAGGGGTTTATGTGATTTATGAAGTGGTGGGAGGGGTTTATGTGATTTATGAAGTAGTGGGAGGGGTTTATGTGATTTATGAAGTAGTGGGAGGGGTTTATGTGATGTGGAGTGGGAGGGGTTTACATGATGTGGACCACACGGAGAAGCACGATGGTGGTAGCATCATGATATACAGTAGGACTGCTTCTGTGGAAACACTTATGAGGCACTTATAGAGATACTCTATCATAGGAAATATGAAATGAGTGAATTATAATGGGTGGCATTCGCGTACGAGGAGACTTTCATCTCATCAGTCAGAAACTCTGGGGAGAAGATGGGACTTTCCTGCAAGACAAATAAGGCACGAAAAACCTTGCAGGATAGAACGTCGGAAGGGTTTTAAAAAAAGGCGCATTAATCACAAAACCCTTTTTGTAACCTCGGGGGAATTGAAGACAGTTTTTGCCAAAAAGAAATTGGCCAAAAATTAAACCCCAGAGCTGGAAAAAAAAAAAAAAAAAAAAAACTAATTACTTGTTACCGTAGATGTCTCAAAGCTGTAATTGCCAAGGACGGTTCTGCACTGAAGTACAAACGCTGGTAATTTGTGGTGGCTGAATACTTATTTTTGCCAATTGATTTCTTTTATTTATTTATTTATTTATTTTTATTACATCTTTTAGTTTTGCACCTTGTAAAAAGTACTAAATCATAAAATGTCACAATTCATACTCGCTGTACGTCTCGAAGCTTGGAATTCAAGGTTCCCTAGTTTCAAACCTCGCCTGTGATTATGGGATGGAATAGTGTTGTCTCTAATGGCCTATTGACTCTACTGGACCATAATGAGTCACCCAGCTTTTACATTGATGCCTGAGCGACTTACTATATTTATCTCGAGTGTACTGCCGAGCAGATTTTTGGGGTTAAGGGCGTTTGTTCTTTGACTAGGCTGGGACTCGAACTCCCAACCTGTGGAAATTCTCTCTGGATCCTCTCGGAAGCAGTAAAACCTGCCCATTTGCTGTTGGGTATTCGAGATCATGGATGGCAAAACCAACTCCCAAAAATCAATACATTCTCCTCGCCTCTCACTTTCGCTGGCCTGATTTAAAAGTGGCAAGAAAAAGGGTTACTTACTTCTAGGGAGCCGGCTGAGACGTTGGCGTTGGCATTGGCGTTGTCGGGGCGCAAATTGCGGGGCAGGGTCCGGGTGCGTTCCGCCTTGCCAGAAGTGAAGATCTGCCTGATGGACGGTCGGCTTTGCTTCACCTGCAGCGTGTGGGCACTGGAGAGACTGGAGACCTGCTTGACAGTCCCATAGGATCGGTTGAGACCCACACCAATGTGGTCTACGTTGGCAAAGTCCGCTGGGTATGGCTCGCTCTCGGCCGGGTGAAGAGTCATGGGTGAAGGGGGTGGCGGAAAAGGTGGGTCATCTACGCTAATATTAAGAGGCTTTTCCTCTTTTGGAACGGGGTTGGGCTTGAGGCTGACCGTCCGCCGTGGTAGTACCATGTAGTCCTCTTCACCACTTCCGACACTGCTTGCCGGATCAGGAGCCGACCGTGGCCAACCCAGGGCACTCTCGGTGCACAGGTAGACCGGTGCCGAGCGTTGATGCTGGCCCTGTTCGACGTTGACCTCCTTTTTCCGGGGCGTCTCGTTAAGCTCGTTTAACGCCCCCAGAGTGGGCACTTGTGCCAGGAGGTTGGGTGGGGGGATGTTCCCGGGCAGACTGCTAAAGTTGAGACCCTCTTGATGCGTGGCTAACTTGGGATCGTCCTCGTCGTCCAGGGAAATGCGCGACAGCGTGCCGGTGATGCTCGCCGGGTTGCAGGTGTTCACCTCCTTGAAGATGACTGAGGGAGCGAGAGCAGGGTGGGGGGGAAAAAAAGGGGAGGGCCCAGGGAAGGGAAAGAGGGGAAGGGAAGGGAGGGTGGGGGCAAGAGAAAGAGAAAGTGCACACAAAGGCAAGGAAGAGAGGAAGAGACAGAAGCAAAGGTCGAGTGCACAAGACAAGACGGCAGAAAAGCGCGACGGCAAAAGAAGTGGACGAATGGGAGAAGACATGACAGATATGGAGATGTGTATGATCAACAGATGGCAAAAAAAAGGTCACAACATTAGCCCGGGCGTGTAGATAGAAGGAGAAGAAGAAGAAAAAAAAAGGTTGATGGGAAGATGATCAGAGGAGATAAAAGAAAGGAAATGAGCACATTGAGCACCGAGAGGAAAATACAGGGTGATGCAAGAAGAAGGGAAGATCATATAACTCCACCCCGAGCCCAACCCCTCCCCGGGGGGCGTGGTCGTAGCATGCAGGAATGAAGCGAGGCCGCCGTCAGAGGAGGAGGAGGAGGAGGAGGAGGTTATACACATTTGTATGCGAAGGACAAGAA
>JACRUU010000021.1:10424508-10434508 GCA_030449085.1 Kryptopterus vitreolus
TGTCAAATGTCGCGAATTCAAAGATAAAAATCCGACTCCATCGCAACGCCACATAATCCCAATACAGTAACAATGTGTTAGCTTTTTTTCTTTCTCTAGCATGCATCTTTCCTACCTTCCTTTCTTTCTCATATATATATATATATATATATATATATATATATATATATATATATATATATATATAATATATAATATATATATATATAATATATATATAATAAAATTAATAATACATAAAATAAAATAAATACATGAACAAATAAATAGATTTCTCAGCTTCTTTCTTTGTCTTTGCTTTATCTTATTCCTTCCTTCCTTCTTTATCTCAATCACTTCACACTATTAATCATTCTTTTTTTCTCTTCCATCCTTCCTTCATTCCTTCCTTTAGCCCAATCCATTCATTATAATCGTCCTTTTTTTCATTCATGCCTTCTTTCTTCTTTCTTTCATTTATGGATAGAAAAGGCAGGTGTTCAAATACTTTTGTATATATATATATATATATATATATATATATATATATATATACTATATATCTATATATATATATATATATATATATGAGGGAAGATCGGATATAGCGGTAGAAAGATGAATGAATGAATGATATATATATATATATATATATATATATATATATATCTATATATCTATATTATAAGATATATATATATAATACATATATATATATATACATTCCTCCCTGCCTTCCTGTGTTCATAAACGTTCCTGATCCTGGATCTGCTCATTATTCCTGATTGAAAGATTTTAATTATCCAATGTTTATTAAAATAAATAAATTAATAAATAAATAAAATAAAATAAATCCATAAATAAATAAATCGATTTCTAAGTGGATCAAAAGCCAGGAGATCCCACCACCGTGCCGACAAGATTTCCAAGAGAAGTCATCAAAAATTGAAAGGCGTGAATCACGATCAATAATTGATCTTCCAAACCGTCCAATTATCTTGGAAATGATTGATATTCTGTCATGTAAAGAGTGTCGAGGATAAAAGTTCACTCGAATAAAAATGGCACATGAAACATTTCTGCTAGGACTAATAGGAATCTGTAAGACCAAAATTACTGGTGTATCAGTGACCAGGGTTCGACGTTCCAGTCTGTGAAATGTCAGCTTGCACTGAGAGTAAGTGTGGTTCCTTCTAAAGCAGAACGTGATCAGAGAAAACTTTTTTTCTTCTTCTTTTTTTACAGTCTGAAAGTCTTTCGGTGGAAAAAAGCATATTCCAACCCATGAAGTGTGTTTGTTTGTTTGTTTGTTTATTTATTTATTTGTTATACATATGAATTCGACTTAAAACCTCCTGGTCAGAAGTCCAGAGTCTCAATAAAAGAGCTCGATTAATAAAAACGTGCTTGTTTTCTTTCACTCTTTTTTTTTCAATAATTATTATAATTTATTTTTGCATTAACAAATAAATAAATCAATACTTATATATATATTTTTTTTTTTTTTCCCCCATAATATATATTAAAAAAATATATAGCCACAGGTTCATTAACAGTTAAAAAAATAAAATGCTGATTATTTTTATTTGTATTTCCTGATCACTATTGTTTATTTTGTATATTGTTTATTTATTTATTTATTTATTTATTTATTTATATGGGTTCGACATCAGTAATACGATTTTTGCATCATATTATTGACCTGTTCTTATGATTATTCTTCTAATTAATTATTATTAATACGTATTAACAAGCAGGAATAATTGCTAATAATAATAACGAATAATTGCTATATTAATAATAGTAATAACAATAATAATAATTACTATATTACATTATTATAACAATTATAATAATAAAATAAATGCATGCTTTTTATTATTATTTTATGTTCCCACTTTTCACACATTTTTAAGACAATTATTACATTGTTTTTTTGGTGCTTTTATTTCTGTTATTATAACAGTTTTCTTATATATATTATATATAATACGATACATAATTATTATTATCCTTATTATTATTATTATTATTATTATTTTTTATTATTATTATTATTATATTATTTTTATATTATTATTATTATTATTATTATTATTATTATTATTATTATTATTATTATTATCTTTGTTATTATTCTTATTCTTATTATTCTAGCTTATTGTATTATTATTATTTTTTCTTACTTTATTATTGTTTTTCTTATTTTCTTATTATGTATTATTATTATTATTATTATTGTTTATTATTTTTTATTATTCTTTTATTCTTATTATTATTATTACTCCCTTATCCCTACATCCCACATTTTCACGTGTTTGTTATTCTGGCGCATGCTTTCTATAAATAATATTAGACATAAAGCGGATCTGAGGACGCTCGTCCCCAGCGTGAGCGAAGTTGGCGCTCACCTCTCGCCTCATGGCGCAGTGAACGGTGATGATGACGAAGCCCTGGACCGAGTCGAAGACCGCGAACAGCACCTGGAAGAGCGTGGAGCGCCGATCGGTGATGGCTAACACGGCTGACATCCACGTGAGAGCCAGCAACGGCAGGACGACGCAGGAGCTCCACAACGATGTCCTGTATGTACACAAACACACACAAATACACACGGCGTGACTCATTTACACAAATAAACAAGGTCTATGCTGCAGACTGCATATTCTATTTTGTTTTTTTTTATTATTAAACATTGTGTTACTAAGCTTAATTTTTGTAAATACTGTGTATTATTACTATTAACTATAACCTGCTATTACTATTAATACCTGTTTACTATCCGTCATTTTTGCTTGTGTAACAATATAGCAATACTGTTACCACGACGACACCATTGGCACCAATACATTACACTATTCACTATCAATACTGTTATTATTATTATTACTGCTATAAACACCATCAATATTACTACATCAACACTAATCACCACTATTACTACCACTAACACTATCTCTACTGATACTATCATTTCTACATTACTATCACTACTATTACTGCTACATCTGCAACACCAACACCACCAACACCACCACTACTGCTACTGCTACTACACCACCACCACCACCACTACTGCACCACCAACACCACCACCTACTGCTACTGCTACTACACCATTACACCACCACTACACTACAACACCAGTAGCCGCACTACAACATACCACACAATTTGCACCACCACACACCCTACTGCTACTAACATTAATACCACTACTATTACTGCTACATCTGCAACACCAACACCACCACCAATACTACTACTGCTTCTACCACCACCACCACCACCAACACCACCACTACTGCTACTGCTACTACACCATTACCACCAACACCACCACTCTACTAACTACTCCTTAACTACATCCACTACCACCACCACCACCAACACCACCACTACTGCTACTGCTACTACACCATTACCACCAACACCACCACTACTGCTACTACACCATTACCACCAACACCACCACTACTGCTACTACACCATTACCACCAACACCACCACTACTGCTACTACACCATTACCACCAACACCACCACTACTGCTACTACACCATTACCACCAACACCACCACCAATACTACTATTGCTTCTACCACCACCACCACTACTGCTACTGCTTCTACACCAATACCACTTCTACCACCACCACCACTATTACTGCTACTGTGACACCACCAACACCACCACTACTGCTTCTACACCATTACCACATCACCACCACCAATACTACTTCTGCTTCTACCACCACCACCACCGCTATTATTACTGCTTCTACACCATTACCACTAACACCACCACCACCACCACCACTACCACCATAACAACGACCAACTGCACTGTATACAACGCCTAGTCTAATTAACACCACCAGCGTTTCTACACTCAGCACTATCACTGGACAGATTTTCCACCATGACTGCTCAGTGGGTGTTCTGACAGCGATGCCAGCTGCAATTCAGAGCATATGCTCACATTAATGTACTTGTCGTGACATGTTATCATTTCCACAAATTCCCACCCAATGATTTCACATTAAGGATGGAATGAAATATGAATGCGTTCTCGGGAATGAACAGGTAATGTGTTTTAAATGGATGGGAGAAAAAAAAGATCACACCTCCATGCTGTCATTCATTTCCCCATATAAAAAAAGCACTCCCGCTCATGTTTTTTATAATAATATAGTAAGTAAACCCTGATGCACGGTTCTTATGGGTCTAGCTGGTTCATACCACCAGATTCTTTCCCTCAAATAGAAAATCTCCTGCTTCCTTCAACTTGCACCATCACCACCATCACCACTGCCTCCACCAACCCTACCACCACCACCACCACCACTGCCTCCACCACCAACCCTACCACCACATTACCACCACCACCACCACCATTACCACCACCACCACCCTACCACCACCACCACCACCACCACCACCACCACCAAACCACTGCCTCCACCACCGGCCCCACCACCACCACCACCACCACTGCCTACACCACCGGCCGCACCACCACCTGGCCAATAATTGTTTATTATTATTATTGTTATTATTATTATTATCATCATCCACCATCAAGCCTCATCATCATCATCATCAGCATCATCATCATCATCATCATCATCATCATCATCATCATCATCATCATCATCATCATCATCATCATCATCATCACCATCATCATCATCATCATCATCATCATCATCATCATCATCATCATCATCATCATCATCATCATCACATCATCACCATCATCATCATCATCACATCATCATCATCACCACCATCATCATCATCACCATCATCATCATCATCATCATCATCATCATCATCATCATCATCATCATCATCACATCATCATCCATCATCACCACCATCCATCAATCACCATCCATCACCACCACCACACCATCATCATCACATCATCATCATCATCATCATCATCACCATCACACTTCATCACCACCATCATCACCATCATCACCATCATCACCATCATCATCATCATCATCATCATCATCACCATCATCACCATCATCATCATCATCACCATCACCATCATCCATCATCATCATCATCATCATCATCATCATCACATCATCACCATCATCACCATCATCATCACATCACCATCCATCATCACCATCATCATCCACCACCATATCAGCATCATCATCATCATCATCACATCATCATCACCATCATCACCATCATCATCCATCATCATCATCATCATCATCATCATCATCATCACATCATCACCACATCATCATCACCATCACCACACCATCATCACACATCAGCATCAACACATCATCACATCATCATCATCATCATCATCACCATCATCACCATCATCATCATCATCATCATCATCATCATCATCATCATCATCACCATCATCACACATCATCACCATCATCACCATCATCATCATCATCATCACCATCATCACCAGCATCATCATCATCATCATCATCATCATCATCATCATCACCATCACCACCATCATCACCAGCATCATCATCATCATCATCATCATCATCACCATCATCATCATCATCACCATCATCACCATCATCATCATCATCATCATCATCATCATCATCATCATCATCACATCACCATCATCACAATCATCACCATCATCATCATCACCATCATCACATCATCACCATCATCATCATATCATCATCAGTACTATTACAAAACCTACATTATTATTATTATTATTATTATTATTATTATTATTATTATTATTATTATTATCATCATATCATCATCATCATCATCATCATCATCACCACCACACCGCTTTACTATCACCACCAACTTCCCTGCTACACCCAGTTCCCACTCCACCATACTCCACCATCACCACTGCTACTACTGCGACTATAAGTTATAGCACCCAGACTTCTGAACCCAACACTCGGATTTGCCCCTGACGTGTGTTAGCTGAAGGACGTAAAGGCAGGATGTTCCTGTCCGACTCTGTTTCAGTCCGAGAACATCCGAGAACATGCTCACTGTCAGGAAAAATCCGCAGCCCCGAAAAACTCGGCTGGGATGTAGTAGCGTCTGCTGGCGGCTCCACGCTGCTTAGCCGTGGTGTCTGACACCAATTTAGTGTGTTCTCGCTGCACTGAGTCCAAATCCTGAGTGTAAATGGGCTTCACTGACAGGGGACAGACAACCCACTTTTAGTTCATTACCAATGATGGTGAGAAAAACAGAAAAAAGGCAGAGAGAGAGAGAGAGAGAGAGAGAGAGAGAGAGAGAGAGAGAGAGAGAGATCAGGGGGGAAAAAGCAGACAGAAGTATGCAAATGCAAGATAAAGTCATCAGATTGGAGCTGCACCAGGAAGCCACATCATACACACACTCTCACACTCTCTCTCTCTCACACACACACACACACACACACACACACACACACACACACACACACACACACACACATGCACACACACACACACGGATGAATTTGCATTCAAAAGAAGTGCAGGCCTTGAAATAAATGGAGAGCGAGAGATAAAGAGCGAGAGGAAGAGGGAGAGGGAGGAGAGAGAGAGAGAGAGAGAGGGAGGGAGGGAGGGAGGGAGGGAGAGAGAGAGAGATATGGATGGATGAATGGATATCAGTAATTCCATTATTATTTCAATAACATGACTAAATTGGCAAAAAGCCACAGATTAGACCAATTTTCTTGTAAAGAACCAAAGGTGACCTTGAACCCACTCTCTGGTTCTCTACCTCTTCAAAGAACAAACATCTCCAGCCATGTGTGTGTGAGTGTGTGTGTGTGTGTGTGTGTGTGTGTGTGTGTGTGTGTGTGCACAGGGCAAGAGAGAGCAGCTCTTTGAAGCGTTATAGTAGAGGCAAGAGAGAGGATGAGTGAGGGGTGAGCATAAAAAAGAGATGGAAAAAAAATCGAGGGGAGGAAAGGAAAAAAAAAAAAAAAGAGAAATATATATATATATATATATATATATATATATATATATATATATATATATATATATATATATATATATATATATATAATTTATTTATTTATTTATTTATTTTTTATTTTTTGCTAAAATACAATCATGAAAAAAATCGTTCTATTTAGAGCTAAATAACGTTTTTATTTATTATTTACTACTGTATTGGTTGGAAATAAAGCAGTCTTTTATGCAGGTTTATTCAGTGCAGACCAGCGGAGGAGCTTTATCTGTATTTTAAAGGGCGTCTTTTGCAGCTACAGGATATTCATTCATTCATTCATTCATTCATTCATTCATTCATTTATTTACCGATTTATTTATTTCTGTATGTATGTTTGTATGTATTTATTTATTTATTTATTTATTTATTTATTCATTCATTCACCCGTTTATTTATTTATTTATTTATTTATGCATTTATTCATTTATTCATTCATCCATCTATTCATTCATTCATTCATTTATTCATTTATTTGTTGATTTATTTATTTATTTATTTATGTATGTATTTATTTATTTATTTATTCACCCATTTATTTATTTATTTATGCATTTATTCATTTATTCATTCATCAATCTATTCATCCATTCATTTATTTGTTGATGTATTTATTTATGTATGTATTTATTTATTTATTCATTCATCCATTTATTTATGTATGTATGTATGTATGTATTTATGTATTCATTTATTCATTCATCCATCTATTCATCCATTCATTTGTTTATTTATTTATTTATTTATTTATTTATTCAAAATCCGTATCTGTGAAGTTTTCAGTGCTTTTTTTTCCTTTTTTTTTGGGAAACACGTAAACGTTGGAGACTTATAGCGAAAAGTTGGATCTCATTGGAAGTGGCGTTTCTATGGAAAAGAGGATGTGAATTTTTTTGTTTATTTATTCATTTATTTATTTAGTTTTAAATAAAAAAAAAACATTCCTATTGCAATTCTTATTGAAATGCTTCACAAAGCAGGACCCCGTATTCCAGCTGAGCGATTCCAGAGCTGAAATTCTCTTCCTTAACAAAAATATTACGTTCAATGATCATGATAATATTACAGAAATCGCCATATATACATCGACGGTGATTCCTTGATTCTCATTGGTCAGACGGGGCTGGTAGTCGGCTCATTGGTTAAGGCTTTAGCTTATTAATCAGCAGGTCGTGGGGTCCAAGCCACCACTTCTGAGCCCTTAAACAGCACCACAACAACACCCCTGAATCCTTTTTTGCATCACGCCATTTACCAGACGCCCTTTCTCCGGAGTTAAGGAGGACTTGAAGGCCTTGCTCACGGGCCAGAACTAGCGGCGGCTTGGTAGTGGTGGTGGGATTTGAACCTGTGACCCTTCCGGGTTCAATGTAGCATCTGGTTCATTTTGTAATCTAAGGTCTATATATGAATATAAGGAGGTGGCAGGTCAGTGTTTAAGGCTTTGGCCTTTCGGACCAGCAGATCGCGGGTTCAAATCCCATCAGAACCACCAAGATGCCACTAGTGGGGGGGGGGGGGGGGCCTTGAGCATCAATATATATATATATATATATATATATATATATATATATATATATATATATATATATATATATATATATATATATAATATCCCATCTTGGGTTTTTAGTTCGTCATCAATGCACCGTAGCATCGTTCATTGTTGGCAGTAGTGGAGGAGTGTGAAAAAAGCCCAGAGACATGAAGAAGAAGAAGAATAAGAGTGGAAGGAAGGAAGGAAGGAAGAAGAAAGGAAGAAAGAAGCAGAGTGAAATGGGACTAACATGGCGCTGCTGACGGCGGAGCTGGACAGAGCGGTGCTGGAGATCACGCCGCATTTGGAGCACTGGAGGAGCAGTCTGCTACGAGCCTCCAGCGACGGACTTCGGGACCCAGTATACACACACACACACACACACACACACACACACACACACACAGGTGGACATACAAGGAGGTAGATAAGGGGACATACAGGGAGGAGAATACACAGATTGCATAGGATGGGTCGAAGAAGAAGGAATGAGACAAAGAAAAAAATGGTGAACATCTGCAATGAGATCATGAGGTCACTAATGCGCATGGTTATAACTGTTCGTGTGCACTGTATATCAACGGCATACAATTATTAATAAAAAAAAAAAAAAGAAAAGCAGCCGCACTGGGGTTGTGGAAGACGAGTGCAAAAGGGGAGGAGGGAGGGAGGGGAGGGGGCTTGTTGAGGGGAGCAGACTTTTGACTACACCGCATTAATAACCCATGAAGCATGAGGGAGCTGGATGAACCAACTTTGGGTTTTGGTAGAAAAATTGTGTGTGTGTGTGTGTGTGTGTGTGTGTGTGTGTGTGTGTGTGCGCTTTTGTAAGTTGTAAGAAAACAGACGTCTACACACTTGAACTCCATGACTAATGAGCTGAGAGTTGTGAAATATTCCCCTCGACAGACGTGCAAATGTGTGTGTGTGTGTGTGTGTGTGTGTGTGTGTGTGTGTGTTGGTAAAGAAAGCATACGAGGCCGTCCTGATCCGCTTTCTCCCGCAGGTCATTAGTCATGGATTTGAGTGTTTAATGAACCCGTCGGACGTCGGAGAAACATCCGGAAAACTTCGCGGCCTTCCTGATGACCTAAATGGGAAGGGAGGGGGAGGGGGAGAATGGGGGGGGGGGGAGGGGGGTTCGGGGTGCGATCACGTGTCTGCCGAGTCGGAATTCAAATTCTGGCCTTTTTTGCGTTGCGGAAAATGTTAACGTAGAAGTCCTGCGTCAGCCGTATGCAAAAAAAAAACAACAACAACAACAACAACAAAAAAAAACACCCCGGCCTCAGAAAGACGAAAGTTGGAGGCGCTACGTTACTTTTTTTTTTCCCTTCTCTGTGGAGAGCTCGGCTGGCGTAGTGGGTGGGTACGGAGGGTGTGTGTGTGTGTGTGTGTGTGTGTGTGTGTGTGTGTGTGTGTGTGTGAGTGCAGCAGAACGTGCGCAGGATGTAAAGGGCAGCTTTTTGAAATGCTTCATTAATTTCGAG
>JACRUU010000021.1:10439508-10442008 GCA_030449085.1 Kryptopterus vitreolus
TGTGAATGTGTGTGTGTGTGTCCTGCGATGGGCTGGCAGTCCATCCAGGGTGTATCCTGCCTTAATACCCATCGACGCCTGAGATAGACACAGACTCCCCGTGACCCGAGGGAAGATCGGATAAAGCGCTAGAAGATGAATGAATGAATGAATGAATCCCGCCCTGTGCTAATCCGTTGTTTTTCCACACTGCCTCTAAGGTTTTAGCCTGCCTCGTCCGGTCCTTCGGGAACGCGCAAATGCAATTAGCAGAGTACAGCTGCAGCCAAACGAGAGCGGGGAAAAAAAAGAGAAAGAAGTGGGATAGTTCAATAAGAGGGTTAACTTTAAAGATGTGTGCACACCAAGTGATCAATAAGAGTGCAAAGCAAAGGAGTTTAGCACTGGTGCTTGGGCCACAAATATATTTGCACATAGCGTTAACCTATTGGACCAAGACCGAGTCGGAGGCTGATATTACAGAGTGGTGTTGGACTGGAAACATGGCTTCCAGAAGAAAAAAAAAGACGTGGGAGGGGAAGGATGGGGGGGGGGGGGGGCGTTTATCGGTCTATTACACCGCATATGGACAATGTCCAGCACTCGCAAAGGCGTTTAGTAAGAAAATGCTACTATTTGCATTAAGTCTGCTATTCTGTAAAGAGGTAAATGGTTCCAGGATTTATTGCAGTTTTAAACAAGACCTTGGCGAGATCTAGTATTAATTTTACAGCGGAATTCTTTCTCGGCACGATACGGCGCCCTCTGGAGGACATTGGTTTAAGGGTCTTGCTCAAGCGAGGCAATACAGGGGCTCGAACCAGCGACCTTCCGATCAGCATCCCGGCGCCTTAACCCATTGAGTTACACCCCCTCTTCCTCCCTAAAATTAATTTTTTAATGTTAATAACCATTTAGGGGCACGGTGGTTTAGTGGTTAGCACGTTCGCCTCACACCACCAGGATCCGGGTTCGATTCCCGTCTCGGCCATGTGTGTGTTAGTTTGTGCATGTTCTCCCCGTGCCTCAGGGGGTTTTTCTCCGGGTTCTCCGGTTTCCTCCCCCGGTCCAAAAACATGCACGGTAGGTTGATTGGCACCTTGGAAAATTGTCCCTAGTGTATGAATGTGTGTGTGTGTGTGTGTGTGTGTCTGTGTGTGTGTGTGTGTGTGTCCTGCGATGGGTTGGCATTCCGTCCAGGGTGTATCCTGCCTTAATGCCCATAGACGCCTGAGATAGACACAGACTCCCCGTGACCCGAGGGAATATCGGATATCGGATATAGCGGTAGAAGATGAATGAATGAATGAACTTTGGTTTGGCACAGCAAGCTTCCGTAGTTCTGTCCGGCCTCTCCCTTGCCTGTCCTGGGCATGATCCTATAGGATTTGGGGGCTCCTGGAGGTCCGAAATCCAAGTGCCCGTGTTCGCCGGCATCCCCCGAACGTGGAAATGCGTTCGCTTTGCCCAAATTCCACAGTTTTCCATATAAAAAAGAACATTTTCCCAAGTCCTCTTCCTTGCCTGTCCTGGGTAAAAACCCTCCAGGATCTGGGTGCTTCTGGAGGTCAGAAAATCAGTGTTTTTATCCCCATGCCCTCGTCCGCCGGCATCCCCAGAGCACGAATATGCATCCGCTTTGCCCAAATTCCATGGTTTTGCATGAAAAAAAGGAAAAGAAAAAAAATGCTGCCAAAAAGATATGCCTTGTTACCATCACAGATTGCGGGCCCCATGTTATATATTGTATAGCCCCGCCCCCCCCCCCCCACCCCACCCCATACAGCAACTGTATGGTTAAAGACTACTGTGTGATCTGATGAGTTTTTATTCCAGTATTGTACAAAAACAAAGTCCTCTAACAAAAGCATGCAGTGTTTTACACGGGCCCAAGCACTTTTTTTCTCCCAAACATCTACTGCATCTGTCCGACAGCACCTTAGACGGGAATCTGGCGGCTGTGAAGCGCTCACATTCGACCAACACAACTCCAGCGTGGACGTCGGCGAGCGACCCCGGGACAACAGCGGGTTGATCCCCGAGTCCCTGGGCTTCATTCGGGGGATTCGGATCATGTTAAAGGAATCGCCCGCGAGACAATTCGCGCCGTTCTGAAAAGCCGGACTAATTATTTTTCTCCCGTTAATTAGATTTCGCCTCCCCGAAGGATGAAAAGAGGCAGCATCTCCAGATGCCCAAATCTCATTTCCTAGCGGTTTGTTTGAGTCGCAACACCAGCGAGACGTGGACAAACAACGCAAATCGCATCTGACCGTGAAGAAACAGAAAAACAAACGCAAAATCGCATCCGACCGTGAAATATAACGGAATCAGCTCGCTGGGAGCTCGCTCCAATCACACCTGAGGCCATGCTACGTACACACACACACACACACACACACACACACACACACACATGAAGTTCTCCGAGATGTTGATCCTGTAGGACACCAACGAGTTTGCACCACTTACCAGAACAATGACGGCTGCAGGACCAACAAATGCATAGAGCAGACCTCCT
>JACRUU010000021.1:10452008-10464508 GCA_030449085.1 Kryptopterus vitreolus
CGGCTGACATGTAGCTGACCCCCGGGGGCCCCTTCGCTAACGGCTGCCAATCTGGCAACGTCCTTCCTCCGGCGCGGTGTTTGGAGCGAGATTGTATCTTACAGGATGTTTCCGACAGCCGAGGGGAAAAGTGTTAATGTGTGCG
Organism: Kryptopterus vitreolus; assembly: GCA_030449085.1. Lineage (NCBI taxonomy): Eukaryota > Metazoa > Chordata > Actinopteri > Siluriformes > Siluridae > Kryptopterus > Kryptopterus vitreolus. The sequence goes on from JACRUU010000021.1 coordinate 10,452,154, forward strand.
GGACTCGGTCTGATTGCCACCGCTGTCACCGGGGCCGCTCGGACACATCTCTCCAGCCAGGTTCAATCTGGGCATGCTTGTGCTAATTGCTTTTCCACTCGTTGCTTTCCAGGGCTCTACAGGGGTCAAAGGAAGGTTTTTCTTTTTTTTTTTTCTTTTTTTTTTCTTTTTTTTCAAAAGAGCAGCATTGTTGTCCGGGGTGTGTTCTGGCAACCCGGGGATCAAATGTGGTGTCGTCCAAAAAAAATAAATAAATAAAAAATAAGAATGACCCTTTTGGCAATCCACAATACCATTATACCAGTCATAACATATGAAAAGGTGGGGCACGGTGGCTTAGTAGTTAGCACGTTCGCCTCACACCTCCAGGATCCGGGTTCGATTCCCGTCTCGTGCCACGTGTGTGTGGAGTTTGCATGTTCTCCCCGTGTCTCAGGGGGTTTTTCTCCGGGTTCTCCGGTTTCCTCCCAGTCCAAAAACATGCATGGTAAGTTGATTAGCACCTTGGAAAATTGTCCCTAGTGTGTGTGTGTGTGTGTGTGTGCCCTGCGATGGGTTGGCATTCCATCCAGGGTGCATCCTGCCTTAATGCCCATAGACGTCTGAGATAGGCACCCCGTGACCCGAGAGAAGATCAGATAAAGCGGTAGAAGATGAATGAATGAATGAATGAATGAATGAATGAACATATGAAAAGAAATTAAACGACCTTTCCAGCAAGTTTTATGGAATAAATAACATTTAACTTTCTTTTAACTTTAATCTAAAAGACCTGAATAATACACGACAATATCCCCCGTGCACAAAGATCCATGTGGATTGGAGAGAAAGATGCTGCTGTTGGGATATAAAAACCTTATAGATGCATCCTGGCCTCCTTTTCTCACCGTTCTGGCTTTATAACATATTTATTAATTTTTAAAATGAAAATTTGTTTGTTTATTTATTCATGTATTTATTTATGTATTTATTCATTGTTTTTTTTTTTCATTCATTCAGTCAGTCATTATTATTGTTTATTTCTTTGCCTGTGATTTATTAATTAATTAATTAATTTTATTTATTGTCCATTTTACCACTTATTAAATCATTATTTCATTCAGTCAGTTATTATTATTGTTTATTCCTTTTTCTGATTTTTTTATTTATTTATTTATTTATCCATTTAGCTACCCATTAAACAATTATTTTTTTTATTTATTTGCCTGCAATTAATTAATTAATATATGAATTAATTAATTTATTTATAATATGACCATTCCTCATCTCACCTATCTGACTTTATTACTTGGATAAATAACTTTTTTTATTTATTTATTTATTTAAAAAATTCATTTTGTTTGTTTATGATTTATTTTATTTATCTATGTATTATTATATTATTATTATATTATATGTATTATATGTATTATTGTCCATTTAACCACTTATTAAATAACTATTTCATTCATAAGCACACATGGAAATCCAGAAAAAAAACCCAACAATAATATGAAAGAAGAATGAATGGTGTTCGGAGCATATAAAGTCTTGCATACACACACACACACACACACACACACACACACACACACACACCTTGCTGAGGGTCTGAGACTGTCCCACAAGTATGAGTACGTTCGAGGCCAGTATGGACAGGCAGAAGTTCACCAAAATGATGGACCTCTCCGAGCGAATATACCTGCGGAGTAAAAACACACCATCAATCAGTCGCATACAGTTACAAACACAAATAAATACACAACATCGCTCTAATGTATAATAAAACTCCTTCTAATACTAATAACTCCGAGCAATTTATTCCATGATAAACGATCATGCCGATACGACGTGTGCCTGGAGGGAATAAATGCATTTAAGGGCAAGAAGGGCAAAAAATAAATAAATAAATAAATAAAAAAGCTTTTTGCAGGAGTACAATGGCTCGCTCCAATGCATCAATAGGTGTGCTTTCTTCATGGGGTCCTGTACAGACGGGCGAGGAGACGCAGCGGGAAACAGTTCAATAGTGTCTGCGGTATTGTAGTCTTGGAAAGACAAAGCGGGAGCGGCAACGGTGTGGTGAAAGTACCGACTATCCATTCATTCATTCATTCATTCATTTATTTTCTCACACACACACATTCACACACACATTCATACACTAGGGACAATTTTCCAAGGTGCCAATCAAACCTACCGTGCATGTTTTTGGACCGGGGGGAAACCGGAGAACCCGGAACCCGGAGAAAAAAAACCCCCTGAGGCACGGGGAGAACATGCAAACTCCACACACACATGGCCGAGACGGGAATAGAACCCGGATCCTGGCGGTGTGAGGCGAACGTGCTAACCACTAAGCCACCGTGCCCCACACACATTTTTTTTTACATTTTGACACTTCTAGAATTTCATATATATATATATATATATATATATATATATAGATATATATATATATATATATATATATATATATATATATATATATATATATATATATATATATATATATATATATATATATATATATATATATATTCATTCATCTTCTACCGCTTTATTCGATCTTCCCTCGGGTCACACGGAGTCTGTGCCTATCTCAGGCGTCTATGGGCATTAATCACAGGGCACACACACACATTCATACATTTACATTTACATTTATGGCATTTGGCAGACGCCCTTATCCAGAGCGACTTACAACTCAGCAGTTGAGGGTTAAGGGCCTTGCTCAAGGGCTCCCACTAGTGGCAGCTTGGTGGTGGTGGGGTTTGAACCTGCGATCTTTTGGTCCAGGTCCAGTCCAACACCTTAACCACTAAGCCAACAAAAACCCTCCCTACACACACACACACATTCATACACTAGGGACAATTTTCCAAGGTGCCAAGGTGCATGTTTTTGGACCGGGGGAGGAAACCGGAGAACCCGGAGAAAAAAACCCCCTGAGACACGGGGAGAACATGCACAAACTCCACACACACATGGCCGAGACGGGAATCGAACCCGGACCCTGGAGGTGTGAGGCGAACGTGCTAACCACTAAACCACCGTGGTTATATATTTCACAACTACACAATTTCACAGTTACAAAAAATATTACCATAATTATACTACAAGAATTCCACAACCGCAAGAATTCAACAACTACGCAATTATTTCACAGCATTCTGTGATTTCACAACTATAAGAATGACATAAATGCAGAATTCCACAATCAACAGAATTTTTAATAAACTTTAATAAACCAATAAAACAACAATTTCACAAACGCTGGAATTCCATAAAATACTAGAATTAAACAAATTACACAATTTCAGACTTAGAAAAATACCAAGAATTCCATAAATCCAAAATTCCACAACCGCAAGAATTTCCGTAAAATACAATCATAACGAAACTAAACATAACTTAAAAATTCCGTTAAAACTACGTCCAAATATGAAATACAATCATTTCACAAGTACGATGAAAATGAGATAACTATACGAAATCCACAGCCACAAAACTACACACACACACACACACACACACACACCCACAAACTACCAGGATCTATATTGCATCACTACATCAAAATTTCACATCATTTCTAATTCTAAAGGTTCCGATTATCCAATTTATGAACGAATAAAACAACGACTGTAATGTAAATAATACAAATTTGTGCAAAAAGCCTCTGAAAAACAATTAGCATAAAAAATTTGCTCCGGCTCAGAAATGAAAAACAAATAAATTGTGTTGTTTTTTTTTTTTTTAACATACTTGTCACCAGCTTCCCTCTTTGAAGGGCCGCGATGATCCGTTATCGTAATTATCCGCTTCACAATGTAATGAGGTTATGTATAGAACTGGATCTGCGTGTTACTATGGTTACGGTTGCAGTGTATTGAACCTCACCCTTTCCAGCCAATCCGAATGGAGTATTTCGCCCTATGTGGACGCATATATGTGTTCTACAAGGGGTCCTGGGATGCACCAAAAGTGAAGGGAAATGAAGGACGAATCGAGCGCCTCCGACTTTTTCGGTAACAGTTTGGAGAAGACACACATATGGTCGCGAGATTCAGCCGTTCCCATATTTCGGGTCCGAATAAAGGCCCGGCTTTGTTGCGGATTGTCTCGAAAAGCCCGTTTGGAAAATTCGCCATACTGCGAAGGATTCAGAGTCACGGTCAGTGGGTGTAAACAAATATTCAACTAAAACTCTGTTTGTACCCAAGACACAATGTTAGTCTTCGCTACAGGCCATCTGCCAGACACAGACGGCTGTTTTCGCCGAGTTCCTCCCAACCATCGCGGCGAGCATCCGCCATCGTTATCCTGCCTGTCCCCTCATCTACGCCAAAATACATCTAATTGCAGCTTTATCTCAGCGCGAGTCCGACCCCCATTTGAATAATCCCTCAAGGGAAGCTGCCTAAGTCTACAAACGACGACTTTTGCGCTGGATCCGATACAGCAGAAGACTGCGGAATATTATTTCCCGAGAACACTGCGACATTCTGTAATATTTATCGGATTTTAATATCGGTATTAATATAAAGGGCACGGTGGTTTAGTGGTTAGCACGTTCGCCTCACACCGCCAGGGTCCGGGTTCGATTCCCGTCTCGGCCATATGTGTGTGTGGAGTTTGTGCATGTTCTCCCCGTGCCTCAGGGGGTTTTTCTCCGGGTTCTCCGGTTTCCTCCCCCGGTCCAAAAACATGCACGGTAGGTTGATTGGCACCTTGGACAATTGTCCCTAGTGTATGTTGATGGAATGTGTGTGTGTGTGTGTTGTGTGTGTGTGTGTGATGGGTTGGCATTCCATCCAGGGTGTATCCTGCCTTAATTCCCATAGACGCCCGAGATAGACACAGACTCCCCGTGACCCGAGGGAAGATCGGATAAAGCGTTAGAAGATGAATGAATGAATTAATTAATATCTGTCACATGTGGTTTTCCCCCCCAAACCTGTTTCAGCATGGCAACGCCCCTGTGCACAAATCCAGATTTAAGGTTTGAAGAGGAAGATCTTTGGGATGAATTTTAGGATCCACACTTTTCCTGAATTTCTCAGCAAAATGTCCGGAAAAAAATCTGGCGGGAATTATTTTCATTTTGAATCACTAATCGTTTGTTTATTCTGATTTGGCCGAGTCGAACATGATGGACGCACCCAAAAATACTAGAATTCCGAACTACACAATGCGAGACAATTACGAGACAATTACAAAATCGCAGTTCATTCATTCAATCATTACATGTGAAATGTGAACGCTTATTCAGAGTACTGTATATTAAAGCTTGTTCACCGTGCGGAAGGGACATATCTGAGTACTCCTCACCTCCAGGAGGCAGCATAGATGACCAGTAAGATGAGCAAAGACGTGCAGGAGATCCCACAGCCCACCATGAGGGGTACAGAGGGCAAGCTGGACGACCCCATGTCCTGTGTAAGGAAAAAGAAAGCAATGCTGTGTTTAAATTGGCAGGAAGCATTTGCAATGATCCAATGATCTTATTTATAGAGATGAGGGTTAAGGGCCTTTCCTTAAGGGCCCAAATGTGGAATTATACGCCTTTTATATATATATATATATAATATATATATAGCGATATATATATATATATATATATATATATATATATATATACATATTATCATCTTTATATATCTTTATATATATATATATATATATATATCATAACAATCCCGATTATCCAATTTATGAACGAATAAAACAACGACTGTAATGTCAATAACACAAAAACAATTCCATTGGTGCAAAAAGCCTCTGAAAAACAATTAGCATAATTCCAGCTCAGAAATTAAAACAAAAGATTATTTTTAAGTTGACAAACAAGATTTTATTTTATTATTTATTTATTTATTTATTTATTTATTATTTATTATAATTCCGATCAGTGGGACACGGTGGTTTAGTGGTTAGCACGTTCCCCTCACACCGCCAGGGTCCGGGTTCCATTCCCGTCTCGGCCATGTGTGTGTGGAGTTTGTGCATGTTCTCCCCGTGTCCTCAGGGTTTTTTTTTCTCCCGGTTCTCCGGTTTCCTCCCCCGGTCCAAAAACATGCACGGTAGGTTGATTGGCACCTTGGAAAATTGTCTCTAGTGTATGAGTGTGTGTGTGTGTGTGTGTCCTGCGATGGGTTGGCATTCCATCCAGGGTGTATCCTGCATTAATGCCCATAGACGCCTGAGATCGGCACAGACTCCCCGTGACCCGAGGGAAGATCGGATAAAGCGCTAGATGATGAATGAATGAATAATTCCGATCAGCAGCCCAGCGGCCTTACACCGCTGAGCCACACCCCCTGTCCCGGGCTCAAGGATTTTTAGAAATGATTTGGACCAGAGTGAAGCATGAAAAACCTTCCATTCCTTTAATCCCTACACATAGTGGGTCAGATATATACAGTAGAAAGAACGAGGGATTGATGCTATGGGTGAGAAACAGAATAAAAACATCAATTTTTTTTTTTTTTTTTTTCTTTAAGCAGCAGGAAGTGCATTAGTATAGAAATGCGCATCTTCAAAGCTGGCGATTTTAATAAAACTTTCATGGCTACAGTACGGCTGGCGGAGTTGGCAGCGCTGCCATCGCAGGTGGCGCAGAAAGGCTAGTAGCTGCCAAGCTCAATCTTTCATCTTTAGCTTAGCCCGATGCATGCGGCATGCTAATAATCAACTCTTGTGTTAGCACTTCTGCGCTAGCCGGATGCTATACAGGGAGGCTTTCACCGCCGCTATGGAAATGACAATGTGAACGAATAAAGACCGAAAGGGAAAGAAAGACATGCGTAGGAATTCCGAGCGGCGCAAAAAAATAAAAAGAGGACGAGAACAAAGAATTTCACGGCAGGAGAGAATTTTCAAGATTTGTGCTGCTACAGGAAATGGATAGATAATTCAGAAGGAGGAATAGAATGGCTAGATCTTCTATAAAGGAGACGATGTGTAAGGTAAACAACAACACAAGTCACGTGTAGTACTTAAAAGCGCTCATAACACGTCGTGATAACATGGTAACGACATTTAATCCTTTATCCGTATATATATATATATATATATATATAATATATATATATATATATATATATAGATATATAATATATATATATATATATATATATATATTCATTCATTCATTCATTCATCTTCTAGCGCTTTATCCGATCTTCCCTCGGGTTTCACGGGGAGTCTGTGTCTATCTCAGGCGTCTATGGGCATTAAGGCAGGATACACCCTGGATGGAATGCCAACCCATCACACACACACACACACACACACACACACACACATTCATACCCTAGGGACAATTTTCCAATGGTGCCAATCAACCTACCGTGCATGTTTTTGGACCGGGGGGAAACCGGAGAACCCGGAGAAAAACCCCCTGAGACACGGGGAGAACATGCACAAACTCCACACACACACATGGCCGAGACGGGAATCGAACCCGGACCCTGGAGGTGTGAGGCGAAGCCACCATGCCCATACTATATATATATATATCTATATATATATATATATATATATATATATATATATATATATATATATATATATATATTATATATATATATATTAGCCATGTCGGATTAACACTGGCTGTTCCATGCCCTACCGTAGCCCAAGAATCTGATTACACGTCACATAACCATCAATCCCAGCAGTCCCCGGGGCGGCCCCGAGCGCCTAACGACCATCGTCGCCATCCATTTTTTCGCCCCACCAGGCGTACCCTACTTCTCCTGCCCCGCGTAGATGCCCGCGGTTTGTTTATCACTCTCGTTCTTCCCCCCTCGTGACGCCTTTTACTCCGCAATAACTCATTATGACAACGAGAAACTGTGGAGGTGAATAAAGACAGCAGGGGACGAAAAAAAAAAAAAAAGGAGGTAAAATCGGGAAGTCCCAGACCGGAAAGACGGAATGTAAATGAAACGGATGAGACCTTATGAGCTTGAAAGTAGACCTTCAAAAAAAGAACGATTTGCCTCCTGTTTTAAAAGCCTCTCTCAGAGTATCGGGAGTCAGGAGTACTATTGGAGCATATGGTTAGGCTGTCCTTCAGGTTCCCAGGATACTTGTTATCGCTGAAGGAGCTCAGAGGGTAGACGAGTGTGAAGAGAGAGAGAGAGAGAGAGAGAGAGAAAGATGACAGTTTGGGATGTTGGGATTGTGATGGAGGCCCGAAGCTTTAATACACCGAACCTGCTGACCCATCATTGTGTTCATGAGGCACGAGTCTGTTTACCTTAACCTAATATAACATGAGTAATGGTGTCCCTGAACAGCAAAGGCTTCTAATTGCCATTAAATGGATGAAAGACTAGAAAGAAGGGGGTGGAAAAAAAACACACTGGAGGGAAGTATTAGTAAGGATTGATAAAGATCCTGTGAATTGTCATGTTTGTCAAGTATACGCTATGACAAATCGCTATTTACCAACAGTCATGCCACCCAACGGCCTGACACGCCAAAATCAGCACTCGCTCCTGCACCACAGGTCGTTCCAAAGGAATCAAAACGTAGCAGAAACGTTTTCAGACAAACGTTTACTTTATTTATCTACTGTTTCCACACCTTCAAAATAACCCACGTCAACGCAGGACTCCCAGAGTGATTAGGGAATGTCATCAATAACCGTCTTGAGGGAAAGGGGTGTAGCTCAGTGGTGATCGGGAATTCGAGAACCCGGTATGGCCACTTTTGGGTTCTTGAGCAAGGCCCTTAAACTCTCTGTTCTCCAGGGGGCGCCGTTTCATGGCTGACCTTGGGCTCTGTCTCCAGCTTCCAAAAACAAGCGAAGAACTTGGCAGACGCCCTTATCCAGAGCGACTTATAACTGAGCAATTGAGGGTTAAGGGCCTTGCTCAAGGGCCCACTAATGACAGCTTGATGGTGGTGGGGTTTGAACCCGTGATCTTCCGGTCCAGAGTCCAACACCTTAACCACTGGGCTACCATCTCCCATACATCGTGCGGACCCTCCCTTACCCCGCGCGACTAAGGGTTAAAGGCCTTGCTCAAGGGCTCCCCCGGTGGCACCTTGATGGTGGTGGTGGTGAGATTTGAACCTGTGATGTTCCAGTCCCTCAAATCTGCTGGTCGCATGATGGAATCAACATTTTCAGGGGTCGCTGAAGGTCACCTTGGAACACCTCAAAAAAGTTCTCGTGTGCGGATCGACCCATTTGCTGTGCAGACGTGGTAACGGGTCTCGCGCGCGAAACGTACGCGGAATGGCCATGAGATAACCTTCGGAGAAACCTCAAATGCAAATTAAATATTTAGCATGTGTAGCGCATCATTTCAGGTTGCAAATCTCTGATATTCCAATCATCGTCAGGGAAATAAACAAGGGTTTTTTTTGGGAAGGGGGGGTTGGGGGGGAGGCGGTGCCCTAGTGGGTTTACTATCTGACAGAATCCACATCTAGACAAACAGAACATCGAGGTGACACCGGCCTTTGTACCGGTGTGTTTGCAGAATCAAATATATACGTCGCCATGCCCGAGGGAGATTTGAGTCAGCATTGCAGATCCCGATGATACCGAACGGCGTTCGTCCTTCGCAGCCTTTATTCATGCAAAGGCAGATTTGATGCAAAAAAAAAACAAAAAAAACACCTGTTTTCGGGAACTGCGCTTCGCCCGATACGCATACGTGACTTCGAAGGCGTCGCGTCGCTTCGAGGAAACGCCGGTGCTACGTACCTCCTCGCAGCCGCCCGGCGCTATTGTGTAAGTCGATGAAGTGATGGCATGTCGCTAGCATGGAGAATGCTGGGATTATTGGAGGCTTTGTAGAATAAATAGACACTTGGCATGCTTTAAATAAAAGAGATTAGTAACGTCGGTGGAATCGCATGCGACTAGACAGGCCATGCAGAAAATAAACAAGATTAGCTGGCAAAGCCTCCATCCATACTAAATGGCCTGACAGCAGTGGGCTTAATCCTGCCCTCATGCCTGGTTTCTATTAAACATAGAGCTTAATCCGGCACTCTCGCAAGCAATAGGGTCAAGATTCTTCTAGCTGCTGTCAGAAATATGGCTTTCCCCGGCAGTCCAATGCCTCAGAGATCACAATTCCAAAAGGTTACCGATAATATACAGTGTTTGCGTACAAAAAAACAAACAAACGTTATTAAAGTCCTAAAGGGCAATAATAGATATTTCTTCGTCCGTGATGTTGCAATAATACTGCAAACTACGGGCAAGTTTGGGCAAACTACGGGCCCCCAGGCCACCCGCCAAAGATCGGTACAGAATTGTCCAAATCCAAAAATTCCGACTGCATTCATTTGACCTTGCCATCTCCTGTAATTGCCTGACATGCCACCAGATGGCGCATTCAGCACATTGAGTATTAATGTTAATGCCTTTTATATGTTTATGTTTGTTTATGTTTATATGTATCTCTCAAATTTTAAGTCAGGGTGGCACCTGAGTCAAAAAAATGTACGTGAAAAATCTGCGAAACTTAGAAACTCGGACACAGGGTCATGTGACATGTCTAAACGCTCGGCACATCGACGGGAGTCGGACGCTGGATAATTTGATGATGTCACATGAGTCACTGGCCCCGCCCCCTCCTGAAAAACCACCCAAAATGGGCGTTCTTTGGTGTCTAAACACTCGTCTTTCCAAATGAGCTCGCATTTCGAATTCATTCATTCATTCATTCATTCATCTTCTAGCGCTTTATCCGATCTTCCCTCGGGTCACGGGGAGTTTGTGCCTATCTCAGGCGTCTATGGGCATTAAGGCAGGATACACCCTGGATGGAATGCCAACCCATCACATGGCACACACACACACACACACACACATTCATACACTAGGGACAATTTTCCAAGGTGCGAAAATCAATCAACCTAACCTACCGTGCATGTTTTTGGACCGGGGGAGGAAACCGGAGAACCCGGAGAAAAACCCCCTGAGACACGGGGAGAACATGCACAAACTCCACACACACATGGCCGAGCCGGGAATCGAACCGGGATCCTGGAAGTGTGAGGTGAATGTGCTAACCACTAAGCCACCGTGCCCTCCATTTCGAAGTCCACGCTAGATATTAAACGGACCAGGCCGTAAGAGGTTGCAACCGTATTATAATGCATGAATTCTGTACAAAATCCTACAGTACCCCCATCCCTCCATAAGTTTCTTTTTAATTAATGTGTATTAATTTAAAGCTGCAGAACATAACTATCCATTATGGAAATCGCATAAAACTGCAGCATAAATGACTAATCCCTTTAGGTGTTAGCAAACTGCCCAGCTACTGACGGACAGATAACTACAGAGTTTCGAGAGGTTTTTATGATTGCAGGCAGGCAGCCCAGATTCCACAAAATATCTCCACACTTGTCCATGCGAATGGGTAGGCTGACGAGGCTAAGTCGTCCCTGGGTGTGAGTGGGTGCGCGTTGTGCTCGGCGATGAACTGTCGTCCTATTTGTGCGCAGAATTGTCCTGCCTTGTTCTTGAAGTAGCCAGGATGGGTTTCAGATTCGTTTTATTCAGCAGATCATTGGCAGAAACACTGAAAAGATTCGGTCCAAGACAGATTTTAGAACGAAAAAAAGATTGACAGATAAAAACAAACGGGGAAAAAAGGAACAAAAAAAAGAAATAACATTTATGACTGTTAAGGTGGTTTAGTGGTTAACATGTTCGCCTCACACCGCCAGGGTCCGGGTTCGAGTCCCGTCTCGGACATGTGTGTGTGGAGTTTGTGCATGTTCTCCCCGTGCCTCAGGGGGTTTTTCTCCGGGTTCTCTGGTTTCCTTCCCCGGTCCAAAAACATGCACGGTAGGTTGATTGGCACCTTGGAAAATTGTCCCTAGTGTATGAATGTGTGTGTGTGTGTGTGTGTGTGTGTGTGATGGGTTGGCATTCCATCCAGGGTGTATCCTGCCTTAATGCCCATAGACGCCTGAGATAGACACAGACTCCCCATGACCCGAGGGAAGATCGGATAAAGCTGTAGGAGATGAATGAGTGACCGTTCAAATGGTCCTTGGCAACTCGTTAGTGCTAGAAACTGAACCCACAACCTTCCGAAAGGGAGGGGTTTCCTTTCTCAGACTCCCAGTCGTCCCAGAAGTGCTGGGAATTGTATATTCCGATTAGAAGTCCAACATTAGGTTTAATTGCTTAGTGATTGGGGTTAAGGGCCTTGTTTAATGGCCCAGCAGTGCTAGTTTTGGTAGTGTTGGTGTTGAGACCGCTGCTCTTCAAATGAAATGATTAACATCTGGTTTAACTGGTTAATAACTGGTTTAACTGGATAAACAATCGAGCATGAAGTGCCTTGCTCAATGGCCCAGCAGTGGCCTCCTGGTAGTGTTAGGA
>JACRUU010000021.1:10467008-10477008 GCA_030449085.1 Kryptopterus vitreolus
AAAACCCCCTGAGGCACGGGGAGAACATGCACAACTCCACACACACACATGGCCGAGACGGGAATCGAACCCGGACCCTGGCGGTGTGAGGCGAACGTGATAAACACTAAACCACCGTGCCCCCTCCCCCGGAAAACAAATCCTCTCTACAGAATTCCATTTTCATTATTATTTTCATTATGGAATTTTTTTTACGTCTGGAAACTTTCCAAGGGGAACAAACTGGGAATTTACCAAAAAATAAAAAAAACAAAAAAAAACAAGCAACACCGTATTTGACATTTCCTCAGCAAACAAAAACAAAAAAACAAATAAACAAGTACCATAAATGTTCGGCTGCATGTACATCACAACAAAGTGAACCCCCCCAACAACCACCCCAACCCCACCCCCCCCCCACTCCCCCCACCCCAGAAGGGAAAGATAGATTTGAAGGTGTTTGGAAATAACATTGGGATTTTTGCATCGATTTGCGTAATTAAACAAACAAAAAACAAAAGAGAGAAATAAATAAACGAGTCCCTTTTGTCTTTTACGGATGCGCTTAGAAACAATCAAAATCCGTTTTGTCTATTTTATGCATTCAAAGGGACTGAAAGCGTCATAATTCACCTTTTTGTTTTTCAGTAGACAATCGAGAAAAACGAAAATACGAATAAAAATAACGAATGGAGGTGCAAAAATCCAGGACCGGGACTCCAGACTAAGCCTTTTTCACGTCTCCTCATTGACGCTGTTTGATTCTGGACTAGACTTGCTTTGAAATCTCTCTCTCTCTCTCTCTCTCTCTCTCTCTCTTCTCTCATTATCTCTCTCTTTCTTTCTCTCTCTGACTCAGCATTTTGCCGCGTTGCCATATTGTTTAATTCCCACCTCTCTACGGCTGCTCGATTCATTCATGCAATAATAACTCATTGTTTTCCTCAGTAAGCGCTGGAACCGATCCATCTCCGTCACCATTCACACCCAACACATCATTTGGATAAGTGCATAATTGCGAGTGTTTGTCAATCGCAGACGAGCGTGCCAAAAAAATACACCCCTTTACACCATTCAGACACTTTCTCCTCCCGGCCAGTAGAGGAATATAGACGCTTTACGCAAATGTACGATTATTATTAGTGAACGTTTCCACACGGACGGTGTTCGAATTGAGACTTCATTTAAGGGTTAATTTTATGATTTTGTGATTGTTTCTATTTATTAAAGATTAATAAATGTTATAATTCTGGCTCTTTTCCATTTCTTTTTTTTTATTCTTTTTTTTCATTTCATTCATTCATTCATTCATTCTTTATCTTCTTTGGTGTCCCTTGTGTGGACGCATCTATTGCGGTTTATGTCCGATCTTCAGCTTATCAACGTCACGTCTGCCTCACCCTCCCGCCCTCTCAGTCGTCTTGGGGTTATTAATCTGCATGGGATACACCCTGGATGGAATGCCAACCCATCACAGGCCACACACACACACATCACACACACACACACACACATTCATTACCTAGGGAATCCAAGGTGCCATCAACCTCACGTGCATGTTTTTGGACATTGGGGGAAAACCGAGAATAACCTACATCGAACCTTTGACACGGGGATTTGAACATGCACAACTGACATACAACCGGGGGAATCGAACCTGGACCCTGGCGGTGTGAGGCGAATGTGCTAACCACTACGCCACCGTGCCTCAAATTGGGACTTTTTTTATTTATCCATATACACACGGATAGCATTTTTTTACACACACAATATGGGAATCACACGGAAAATTCCGGTTACATAGGGCACACATTCACAAGCATTTCAAAACACTCATACAAGGGTTAATTAAAGGTGCCAAATTTTTTTAGGGACCGTGCATTTGTTTCCTTGCATGACCGTGGGACAGGTTTTTACCAAAAAAAGGAAACCGGAGAACCGCGGAGAAAAACCTCCTTGAGGCACGGGGAGAACATTGCACACAAAAAAATGGCCATGGAGACTAAACGGGCAATGTGAACCGATGGAAGAGACGGGAATGCGGAGTCCTGGCGAATGAGGCGTAAGTGCACTAACCACTACGCCACCGTGCCTCTATTCTTTTTTTATTTATTTATTTATATATTTTTTTAAATAAAAAATGGTCCGACCGAAACGTGTGCTGCATTAATTTCTCGTTAAAAAAAATCTGCGCCGTTAAAAGTCATATATGTCAATCATGGAGTCGAGTTAATGCAAATAACGCCACGAATCTGAAAAGCAACCGAAACCGGAACATAATTCTTAAAGGAGCCACGTACCGTATTTAACAATTAAAACAAGCACTAAAAATTGACATTAAAATGAACAAGAAATTAATGTGAAAAGAAAATTTCCAGAGTAAATAATCAACAATTAATTTAATTTAATATAATAATTGAATATAACACAAGAGTTATATATTAGTTATATATTATTATACAAATACACTATTAATTAACGCATGGCAACCTTAGTGTTTAACACTTGAACCTGAATTTTATATATAGTACATAGTTGTAAGGTTTGGTTGATAAAGTCTAATGATATTGTCAGATATGAAAACAAATGGAAGTGATAAACACGGGGAAAACCAACAAACAAACAAACAAACAAACAAACAAAAAGAGACTTTATTCATGCACGATGGTTACTTTGCACTTCCCCTGGCTCCGCCTTCCATTTACAAAGTCACGCCCCCTCGTTTTTTGCAGCCATAATCAGACAAAGTGATTCCAGATGCACTCAGAGAGATTTAATTTTCCACGAGTGAATAAAAATATACGTTTTTGTTTTTTTTATTTTTTGTCGTTCGTATCTGACAGTCTGTTCCAGGCGTTGGCCTTCTCCAAACTCCAGCTGCACGTCACGGGCTAGCCAGAGCGGTGCGGATGTGGATAATAAAAAGAAGAGCACATTGTGATCACTCATGTCTAGACAGCTCATGCAGGCTTCACTCGATTTCTCTCCGTGAATGAGACTTGGCACGGAGCTCGACTGGACCGGCTGACAGACGCTGTCTGTTGATACAGACGGCGAATATACAGATACGTCAAAAACGTGTTCGTATTTAAAAAAGAAAAAGGCGACAAATTAAGAGTTCGTGACCGGACGAGCGCGGTGAGCGAGGGTGAATAGAAGGTCGTTGTGTTGTTGTTTTGGTGTAGAAAACAAAAACAAACAAACAAACAAACCAATGAACTGAAGCCTGTGTGTGCAAGAAGTGATCGTGTGTTTTTTTTTAAAAGAAATCATTAAAAGAAAATATATTGCAGCAGTGAATGAAGCTTTGGGAGAAGGGGTGTGGTCAATACCCAGGGGGCGGAGTCAGGGTGAGTGAGTAGTAATGATTATGAACCTGTGATGAATTGTGATGAATGACTGGTGGAAAGAATGCAAGGGAAAGAAGGAAATATAAGGATGGATGGATGGATGGATGGATGGATGGATGGATGGATGGATGGAAGAATAGATAAATGTATGGATGTGTGGATGGAAGCATTGAAGGATGGATGGATGGATGGATCAATGTATGAGTGGAAGGATGGATCAATAGATGGGTGGATAGTTAGTTAGTTAGTTATGTATTATTGCTAAATTGGATGAATAGAAGCATGCATGGATGGATGGATGGATGTGTTATTGCTAAGTTAGATGAGTAGAAGCATGCATGGATGGATGGATGTATTGTTGCTAAGTTAGGGATGGATGGATAGAAGCATGCATGGATGGATGGATGTATTGTTGCTAAGTTAGGGATGGATGGATAGAAGCATGCATGAATGGATGGATGGATGGATGGATAGATGTATTATTGCTAAATTGGATGAATAGAAGCATGCATGGATGGATGGATGTATTGTTGCTAAGTTAGGGATGGATGGATAGGATTATGAAGCATGGATGGAGTGCATGGATGGATGGATGGATGGATGTATTATTGCTAAATTGGATGAATAGAAGCATGCATGGATGGATGGATGGATGGATGGATGGATGGATGTATTATTGCTAAATTGGATGAATAGAAGCATGCATGGATGGATGGATGGATGTATTGTTGCTAAATTGGATGAATAGAAGCATGCATAGATGGATGGATGGATGGATGTATCATTGCTAAGTTAGATGAGTAGAAGCATGCATGGATGGATGGATGGATGGATGGATGGATGCATGGATGGATGGATGGATGGATGGATGGATGGATATATGCATGGATGGTTGGATGCATTATTGCTAAATTGGATTAATAGAAGCATGCATGGATGGATGGATGTATTATTGCTAAAAGGAATGAATAGAAGCATGCATGCATGGATGGATGGATGGATGGATGGATGTATTATTGCTACAATGAATGAATAGAAGCATGCATAGATGGATGGATGGATGGATGGATATATGCATGGATGGTTGGATGCATTATTGCTAAATTGGATTAATAGAAGCATGGATGGATGGATGGATGTATTATTGCTAAAATGAATGAATAGAAGCATGCATGGATGGATGGATGGATGGATGGATGGATGGATGGATGCATTATAGCTAAATTACATGATTTTTGTCATGAATGGTGCACAACCTTTATTTTCCATCTTCCCACAAAGCTTTTCATAACAAGAACACCAGGCTTGTGTGTGTGTGTGTGTGTGTGTGTGTGTGTGTGTGTGTGTGTGTGTGTGTGTGTGTGTGTTGTGTGTGAGTGATGGGGGCGTACTGACTCGGTGTGTTCTTGTCCGTCTGCCTGCGATCACCAGGAGCGACATTGACATTAGCCAGCTGTGTGTGTGGTCCAGTCTCGTTGTGACTACTGGATTTACAATGCGCCTCCCCCACATCGCTCAATCCTCCCGGCCATTTTCCATCTCCCAGCATCCCTTTTTCCCCCCCATCACCGCCCTGCTGTGCATATCAGTCATTCTAATGTGGTGCTTTCAGAAAAAAAGCAACATTAGACAAAAAGTGGGTCAGCTTCAACATCCTGCCCCTCCTGCCCCTCCTGCCCCATCCGGCCCCTCCTGCCCCACCCGGAGACGCGCCATTTGGTGTGCGCTCCATCACGTGGCAGATGGTCAATACGACAAAACATTACCGACATTACTCAGGAAGCATAAAGGGCAAAGCGATCGGGTCGTTTGTAGGTCTCGCTAATTACGGTCAACGCGTCAAACACACGTCAGATTTCCCGACGCTCCGTCTGATAATCAATACACACGAGGGATTCCCTGATATTTACAACACACGGTGGAATTCAAAATCCATGACATACGTTGCATTCCTGCAGCTTTGTTTTAAATATAGGGAATAGAAATAAAATTAAAATGCAAATAAATTGCATTATTAATTTCAATTAATAATATAATATTTAATTTTTTTTATTAAACTATATTTTATTAATGAATAATTACATATTTATTTTCATTTAAAATAGAAATGATATATATATTTTTTAAAAATGATTCTGTTATGCATTAATTGTATTTTATTAGAAATATAAAATTCCATTCGCCCCCAGTAGGGGTCGCCTTCGCCACAGCGGATCACAGTATTAAATTGAATTTGTCTAATTGATTCAAAATAATTATGCTGTAATTCGCTATTAAGTATTAATTAAACATTCATTCTTAATTATGCGAGAATTTATTTTATTCCTTTAATTTGTCATGAATTTATTATTTATTATTTATTTATTATTAATATTTGCAATATTTTTATATTTTCTTTTAAATTATATGACTTAAATAAAAAAAAATATATAATATTTTTTATTCTTTTAAACGCTTGTAAATTATTTGTATTATTAATATGAAATTCCATTCACTCCCAGTAGGGGTCGCCATAGCCGATCACAGTATTACATTGAATTTACGGTGTCAAATGTATGAATGTTATTAATTAGCATTAATTATGCATTCGTTGAAGAATTAATGAATTAATTTCTTTAATTTATATCAAGGATTTATTAATCGAATATAATTATAATTAATAATCGCCGTACTTACAATTGTTATTCGTTTTTATTTGAATTAAAAATATAAACGATATATTTAAAAAAATAATAATATTTTTGATTCCGTCATGCACGAAATGTATTTTATTATAAATATAAAATTCCATTAGCTACATATGAGTTTCATTTATTTATTTTTTTTACGGCACATCCAAAATCTATCCCAAATAATTCACTGGTTTATTTCACTATTTCGTAAAGAATAAATCCCTGTTAACAAAACAAGAGTAAAAATCCGTCGAAGGCCCTCGGTAAACGCGCCGCGACGCCTGCGACAGACGCGAAGGCCGTAATTCCTTTGAGTCGTGGAGAGCGTAAAAACAAAGGTGCGCTTCAAACCCGGCGTGTCGGTGCCGCTCTGACGCCCACGTGCGTTCCACTTCTTTAAAAAAATGACAAAAGAAAATAATCTCTCCCGCGCGTCCTGCTGCATAGCGCTGATGAGCTCGACGCTGGCATCCGTACACTCCGACAGCTCTGACCGCAAACACACGGCATAACAAACGCGCTGTTCGTTTAAAAAAAAAATAGATAAAATAAAAATAAATGAATCAAACTCATACAAAAACGTTCAAAGACATATCGGGGGTTCTGAGAGCATTGAGAGCGCAGCGTGCTATTGTATATCGTCTCGATGGGAGGGTTTGGAGTGACTTTAAATGTCATTTTTGAAAACGAATGGATTGATTTGATTCATTCGATTCATTCGATTCATTCGATTCATTCGATTCATTCGATTCATTCGATTCTTCGATCAACTTACATAGCCTCTATGGGAGTCAAATGAACAAACGACTCATGCACTGTATAGTATCTATAGGTTAAGGTTAAGGCAATGGGCTTTGGATCTGATCGGTCATGAGTTCAAATCCCAGACACGCTCCTGGGCCCCTACGCCAGGCCCTTATCCTCATGAATGGCTCAGTTGTATGAATAAGATATACAGTAATGTACGTCACTGTAGATAAGCGCAATAGCATAAATGTAAACGGCAAGGAGTTACTTGGCAAACGACATAACCGCCGGAGATATTTATCATATCGATATATATATATATATATATATATATATATATATATATATATATATATATATATATATATATATCATATATATATATATATATATATATATATATATATATAATATATATCTATAGTATATAATATAATATATATGATAAATCCGGCGGTTATGTCGGTTGCCAATATATATCGTATATATATATATATATATATATATATATATATATATATATATATATAATATATATAATATTGCATTTATCACAAGTGAATTACGGACTGAGCAATAAATGTTTAAACCCCTTTTGATAGAACCCCTGAAGCGCCCATTAGTGGCGGCTTGGTGGTGGTGGGATTTGAACCTGTGATCTTCTGGTCCAGAGGCCCAATGCCTTAAACCACTGAGCTCCCACCTCCTACTGGACTTCACCCAAACAATGATCCGAAGCATACGTGCAAACCTGGTATGCGTTATTTAGAAAGTAAGATGTCATCTATTATGGGATGGGAATGGAATAAGCGTTAATAATAATAATAATAATAATAATAATAATAATAATATAAAGACAAATTAATATCAACCTGACTATAATTAAGAATTACACTATTAGCACAGTGCAACAATAAGCTACTTGTAATAATATATAATATATATATATATATATATAATATATCTAATAATAATAATGATATATATATAGCCCTATATATATATATGATATTTGTATTATTTTATGCAAAAAAATAAGTATATTGTTAACATAGATATATATATATATATATATATATATATATATATATATATATATATATATATATATATATATATCTATATATATGATATTGTATTAATTATGTGTAATAGAATTATGGTGTGTATTATATATTATATATATTGATATACTAAATATTATGCAGTTGTTTACGCTGAAAGAGGATTATTATGCATCATGTAGCAAATATTAGCGATGTAATGCATTTGTTTAATCGGTGCCACTAATAAATAAATAAATAAACAACTGAAAGAAAATGCCTATAAGCGTAATAAAAATTATAACTTGCATGGTGGGACAAAAAAGCTACTTGCAAATAAATATGTGGACATAAAAGAGGACATCATTTATACGTATCATCACGATATATAAGAAATAATATTAAATATATATATATATATATTTTATATTTTTTTTTTTTTTTTTTTAGGTGCTTTTGTTATGTTTGGAAACATGAAAAGTGTTTCCTTGTTCAACTTTGTTTGGTTCTAAAAAAACATTTGAGGCGCTTTTTATGTTTGCTGAGCTGTTTAGAGTGTGTGTGTGTGTGTGTGTGTGTGTGTGTGTGTGTGTGTGTGAGGTGATAATGATAATGTAAAGGTGTGAAGGTGACACTCACCGGGTCTTTGGCTTTCTCTGCTAACACAGCGAAGGTGGAAATCTTGCTGCAGAGGCATTTAGTGTGGAGCGCCGCAGACGGGAGCGTCTTGCAGCCTTCGGCGTCCCAGTTTTGCTCGCCGGCTTCACTGTGGATAAACGCAAACGCCAATGAGCGAGAGAGGAAAACGGAGAGTGTGATAGAGGGGTGGGCGGAAAGAAAAGACTGCTATAGAGATTTAACTTGCAGTGATGAGAAATCGATGGGGGGGGAAAGGGAACGACGGACGCTTAGCATTCGATTTCGTTCGCTTTTGCTTACTCTTTATACACCGCAGACTTTTTATTTATTTATTTAGCATTTGATTTTACGAAACGGGCTAGCGAACATAGGGGCACGGTGGCGTAGTGGTTAGCACGTTCGCCTCACACCGCCAGGATCCGGGTTCGATTCCCGTCTCGGCCATGTGTGTGTGGGGAGTTTGTGCATGTTCTCCCCGTGCCTCAGGGAGGTTTTTCTCCGGGTTCTCCGGTTTCCTCCCCCGGTCCAAAAAACATGCACGGTAGGTTGATTGGCACCTTGGAAAATTGTCCCTAGTGTATGAATGTGTGTGTGTGTGTGTGTGTGTGGGTTGGCATTCCATCCAGGGTGTATCCTGCCTTAATGCCCATAGACGCCTGAGATAGACACAGACTCCCCGTGACCCGAGGGAAGATCGGATAAAGCGCTAGAAGATGAATGAATGAATGAATGCTAGCGAACATTTCAGAGATTAGCATATTCCATATTCCTAATTTACTAGCACTCAGATCTTTTTGTGTATTATTAACAGATCGATTTCGACGATTTAAAGATGTATTTATTTAAAGATATTATTTATTCGTACCACGCCGTAGAAAATTCTTTAATCCCGGGAAAGAATCTAGATATTCGATTTCCACCAACTTGGATTAATTGACTATCACACTTGAGAGATTAGAGATTAAAACGATCTTGAATGGAGATACAATTATGTTATTACATTAAGATGAAATGAATGAATAAATAAATAAATAAATAAATTTGACTACATTCAAATGTGTTTACTCTCCTTTTAGTGGTGTGTATTTATGTTTTCTTTTAAATATAAAAAATTATTATAGTTGAAAAAAAAAAACTTTTAAATAATTAATAAAAAAAGTATTAATAATAATAATAAAATAAATAATAATAATCAAATAGTGAATTCAATAGTTGCCAATAAATAAATAAATAATAAATAAATAAATAAATAAATAATACACTCCTTATACCTAGGGATATCCAAAAAGAAAACAACAATTAAAAACAAATTTAAACAATTAAATACTACGACTACTAATAATAATAATAATAATAATAATAATAATAATAATAATAATAATAATAATAATAATAATTAATTATATTAATAATAATAATAGTATGTAAAATAAGAGCAACATAATGTATCTGTGATGTTTTAAAAAAATAAAAACAAAATTAGAATACACTCCTTTTAGTGGCTGTATGACATAGCAAAGCAAAAGATTAATTATAAATAAATAAGTAAATAAATAAATAAAAATAATAA
>JACRUU010000021.1:10482008-10497008 GCA_030449085.1 Kryptopterus vitreolus
CATTAGATCCAGATCCGTGTTAGACCTCGGCATTGGGAAAACTCCAGGAAGAAACCTGGGGATGGATCACATCCTCTGGAAGGTCACACTGGATGGTGGGATCATAAATCATTCCCTTCTTGGTGTGTAGGAGGATATTCCTCATGAGCCCTCATTGTGTCCTTGCTTCTGTATAAATATAACAGTCGGACGATACTTTATTCCAAATTCCGGACAAAGTGCACGGCTCATGGTGTCTCTCGGACTCTCGGATCGCATTCCTTAGTAATCTCATGTCAAGCCGACGCTTGTGATGTTGCCATGGTTAGTCCGGCATGAGCCGAAGATTATAGTCTAAACTCCTGACACGTTCTTCGCCGATTATCCCGATTCCACCGGGAAGTGAATTCCCAGGATCAGAGGACATCAGAGGAATACAGCAGCACATAGAACCCTGAGGGATCACAGAGCTTTAAAACAGAATTATAAAATCAGATCCATACCGTATGTTTTATTAAAAGCATTGGAGGAAGCAAATAAAACCAAGGTTGGGCTTCTTGTATACGGTACGACGTCTTCACATGTTGTAGAATTTCATCTTTACCTTGAACTATTAATATTTATGCATTTAATATGAATTTCTCGTTAATGACAATGTTATTTTGTTTAGTGTTGGTTTGAAGTGTAAAATATGGGACGTGGCTCCTTTAAGAATTGTGTTCCGGTTGCTTTCCCATATAAACTGGTGATACGGTGTTTAGGTTATACGGAAGCGCTTTATTGCGTTCAGTAAAAATGCGCTTTATTGCAGTAATACGGATTTGGGAATGCGATGCGCTTGCGTAAGGTTCCATACGGTAATATACGCTAATATAGTGAGGAGATCGTACCTGTTGTGAATGCGCAGCTAGGGGGCGTAATTCGGGGGAAAATTTAGGAAGCGTGAATGGATGCACTGAACGTTTATTTATTCGTTTGTTGTTTTGTTCATTCGCGCAACACGACGCACAGAGTGAAGGAACGGATCGCTCACATGGTAATCACACGTTAATAACGTTAGCGCCGTAAAAGTCGATTTGCATTAATAAAGTGTTTATATATATATATATATATATATATATATATATATATAGAGGCACGGTGGCGTAGTGGTTAGCACATTTGCCTCACACCCGCCAGGATCCGGGTTCGATTCCCGTCTCGGTCATGTGTGGTCATGTGTGTGGAGTTTGTGCATGTTTCTCCCCGTGCCTCAAGGAGGTTTTTTCTCCGGGCTTCTCCGGGTTCCCCTCGGTTTCCTCCCCCGGTCCAAAAACATGCACAGTAGGTTGATTGGCACCTTGGAAAATTGTCCCTAGTGTATGAATGTGTGTGAATGTGAATGTGTGTGTGTGTGTGCCCTGCGATGGGTTGGCATTCCATCCAGGGTGTATCCTGCCTTAATGCCCATAGACACCTGAGATAGGCACAGATACAGACTCCCCGTGACCCGAGTGAACATCGGATAAAGCGGTGGAAGATGAATGAATGAATGAATGAATATATATATATAATATATATATTATATATATATATATATATATATATTTACCCACCGTGTCTAAGTCACACCCCCATCCGCGTGCATGCGCACAAAATGCCGCGAAATGCCAAGGCAGTCATTTTTCACACTTGTGTATGCAAGGCCAGCTCCGATATTCAATTAGGCCATGCTGTGATAGGCATAATGAGGCGGTGCAGTGCCTGGCCCTGTCCTTTACCGCTGCGTCCTTGGCACGGAAAAAAAAAAATAGCTACCGCAATTAAATGACCAGATTAGTGTCAGCGGGTATCTGACTTTAAAAGCTCGGACATTTATTTATTTTCTTTTGTTCACTTTTTATGGCTGATGATCAGAATATAACCTACATGAACTCGCACTGTTTTTCACTTTGTTCTCCGACATTCGAATATTTGCAATAACTTAATAGTTCTCTTTTTCCTTTCGCGATGGTTTTTTGTTTTTCTTTCTCCTTTTTCTCTTTCCGATAGCGAGTGCATATCGAGGACAGATTTTTAAAGCTACTCACGGCGTCGAATGAGAGGTTTTCATCTACACTCAGAGAAAATCCTATGTGAATCGGATGTGTTTATGTGTGTAATATATAATGTGAATATA
Source organism: Kryptopterus vitreolus (assembly GCA_030449085.1). NCBI lineage: Eukaryota > Metazoa > Chordata > Actinopteri > Siluriformes > Siluridae > Kryptopterus > Kryptopterus vitreolus. Next base: position 10,484,146 of record JACRUU010000021.1, read on the forward strand.
TAATATGTAATAAATATATAAAATATAAAAAGATATAACATTTCATAAATAATGTAATAATAAGAATAAATGCATATCTTACAGTTATATTCTAATATCATAATATATTACTATATGATAATAAAAAAAATAAATATTAAACATATCAATATTATAAATGTATTTTATTGGAAATATTTAATAGATTAATTAAGTATATATATATATATATATATATATATATATATATATATATATATATATATATATATATATATATACAGTGATGTGAAAAATATTTGCCCCCTTTCCGGATTTCGTTTTTGTGTTTCCTCATATTATCTTTGATTCCGATTTAAATTTGTTTGATGATCCAAAACATTAAAGTGTGTGAAAAGAAAAATCATAATAATATATATATATATATATATATATATATATATATATATATATTATATATATATATATATATATATATATATATATATATATACATTCATTTCATTCATTCATCTTCTAATCTTCTAAACCTAACCGCTTTATCCGATCTTCCCTCGGGTCACGGGGAGTCTGTGTCTATCTCAGGCGTCTATGGGCATTAAGGCAGGATACACCCTGGATGGAATGCCAACCCATCGCAGGGCACACACACACACACACACACACACACACACACACATTCATACACACATTCATACACTAGGGACAATTTTCCAAGGTGCCAATCAACCTACCGTGCATGTTTTTGGACCGGGGGAAACCGGAGAACCCGGAGAAAAACCCCTGAGACACGGGGAGAACATGCAAACTCCACACACACATGACCGAGACGGGAATCGAACCCGGATCCTGGCGGTGTGAGGCGAACGTGCTAACCACTACGCCACCGTGCCCCACTATAATATATATATATATATATATATATATATATATATATATATATATATATATGATATATATATACAGACGTGGACAAAAATGTTGGTACCCTTTGGTCAATGAAAGAAAAAGTCACAATGTCACAGAATAACTTTAATCTGACAAAGTAATAATAAATAAAATTCTATAATGTTAACCAATGAAAGTCAACATTGTTTTTCAACCATTCTTCAACAGAATTATTAAAAAAATAAACTCATGAAACAGGCAGGACAAAAATGATGGTACCCCTAGAAACACAGAAAATAATTGACCAAAGGGACATGTTAATTGAAGTTGTCCACTAATTAGATCACAGGTCTACAACCTTGAATCAGCCATTGGGCTAAATATGGCTCCAGGTAATCACGTGTTGTTTGGTGATATGGTGTGTACCACACTACATGGACCAGAGGAAGCAAGGAAATAGCTGTCTCAAGAGATCAGTAAGAAATTATAGACAAGCATGTTAAGGTAAAGCTATAAGACCATCTCCAAGCAACTAGATGTTTCTGTGAGTACAGTTGCACATATTATTCAGAAGTTTAAGATCCATGGTACTGTAGCCAACCTCCCTGGACGTGGCCGCAGGATAAAATTGATGACAAATCTAGAGACTGATAATCCGAATGGTAACAAAGAGCCTAGAAAGCTTCTAAAGAGTTTCAAATAACTTCATGCTCAAGACCATCAGTGCAGATCGCACCATCCGTCGTTGTTTGAGCAAAGTGGACTACATGGGATACGACCAAGTAGGACACCATTGTTGAAAACGATCATCAAAAAGCAAGACTGGAATATGCATACATGTTGACAAGCCACAAAGCTTCAGGAGAATGTCCTGTGGACAGATGAGAAAAAATCGAAGTTTTTGCAAGGCACTCAGCTGTATGTTCACAGACGAAAAATGAAGCATATCATGAAAAGAACACTGTCCCTACTGTGAAACATGGCGGAGGCTCTGTTATGTTCTGGGCTGCTTTGCTGCGTCTGTCACAGGTGTCTGAATCTGTGCAGGTACAATGCAATCTCAAGCTATCAAGGAATTCTAGAGAGAACTGTACTAGCCATGTCAGAAAGCTTGGTCTCATCGCATATGGGTCTTGCAACAGGACATGCCCAAAACACACAGCTAAAAACCCCCAGAATGGCTAAGAGGAAAAAATTGGACTATTCTAAAGTGCCGTCTATGAGCCCTGACCTCAATCCTATTGACATCTTTGGAAGGAGCTGAAACATGCAGTCTGGAAAAGGCACCCTTCAAACCGTACACAACTGGAGCAGTTTGCTCATGATGAGTGGTCCAAAATACCTGCTGAGAGTGCAGATGTCTCATTGACAGTTACAGGAAGCGTTTGATTGCAGTATTGCCTCAAAAGTTCGCAACAAATTATTAAGTTAGGGTACCATCATTTTGTCCATGCCTTTTCAAGTTTATTTTTTTACATATTTCTTTTGAAGCATGGTTGAAAAACAATGTCTGATTTTCATTGGTTAACATTTATAGAATTTTTTTTATTATTACTTTTGTCAGATTAAATTATTTCTGTACCATTGTGACTTTTTCTTTCATTGACAAAGGGTACCAACAATTTTGTCCGATATATATATAATTCACCTCTCTCTATATATAATAGAAATAATAATAAAAATAAATTATATTATTATTATTATTATTATGATTATTTAAAGAATAAGAATAACGAACCTTTGTGTCTACATGGATCAAAAAAAGCAGACGAAGCCGAATACGACGCAACGTCGCACGAAGCCCTGGAGAATAAACTTTCCGATGACAGAAAACACACACGCGTTCATCCTGACTAATAAAAACACGCAGTACGCCAGCGTCCACAGCAGCGGACCACCCCGGATCCTGACGACGTAAGAGCTCCGTTCGAACTCCTGGACGACTTTCAGGAAAGCGTTTCTTCCTACCGCAAAGTTCCGGCTTCGGAATGACAAAAATAAATAAATAAATAAATAAAAACATGGCCACCTTTATGTTCCTGACACGAAGTCTAAGCTTCTTTACAGAGATTAGTGTGCTTTTTTTTTTTATTTATTTATTTATTTATTTTATTTTTTTTCCGAAGCTTTAAAGCTGACCCCCAGCGCAAATCACAGGCCTTGGCTGGATTAAACACCTATCGGTTGCTAGCGGCGACGTTTTTTTAATGGCGTTTTTTTTTTTTTAGCAAGTGTAGGAAACAACCACCCCCCCCCCACCACAGAGCACCCCCCCCCCCCCCCCTTACCACACATACTTTTATAATCGGGAAGTAACCCATTATTTCCCCGTCACATGGCTTTCTAATCTCGCGCTATATTTAGAGGCGCGTCGGGGATTCCGAGGCCACGCCGGACGAACAAAAGCCGTGAACTTTCGCCGCACAAAGGCAACCCCGACAGACCGAAGCGACTCGCCACGAACGAAAGGTCAGGAAAAGTCGGAGCGCCGGAAAGCGTTAAGGGTACGAGGGCGAAAATAAAAGTCATTTTTAGCATTAGGGATTAGCGTCAAAAAACGACTTTATTCGTGGTTAAAATAAGATCTCATTGCTGATATTAAAAGAAAGTGCGTTGGTGCTTGTTTATGTTTGTTTTAATAGGAAACGGTAAAGCAAAAAGGGCGGCGTTTCGGCGCTCCAGGGACCTGAAAGCGAACGCCGTGCGCCCACGCTAACGCTCTTTTAGCTTTAGCGTCCATATAAACCCGATCGGACAAAACCGGACGATGTATTTATTTATGTTCGTTTAAAAATTCCTGTTCCTGGATTACAGGAGAGAACCCTGACAGGCGAGTGGATTGGCCAAAAGTATTTGGACATCTGACATTTCCACATTGTGCTGTTTTTTTTTTACGGTATTTTTACGACACACATCCGAGTTTCCTCATTTGTTCAGAACATACAAACAAAAGTTCTTCCCCAAACCGGATAGAACAAAATTCCCTATTACAGCATGACATCACGGATGACATCCTTCCCCCCCCCCTCCTCCCCCTGACGAGCTCGGAGTCCCTATCCGGGTCCTGTTCCATCATTATGGAGGGCTTTATCATGGAGATCGGGAAGATCTTCGGGAAAACTCTGGAACGTTTTCTTTTTCTCCTCAAATCCTCCGCCGGGTCGTTCTGGAATGTTCTACCAGAGGTCATCATAGTAGCGAACGTTGAACGGGATGCTCAGAGAGAGATTGCGAGGCGTCCACATGCTTTTGACTAAACACTGGAGTGGACAATAGTGGTGGGGGAAAAAAAACGTATAGAGATATAATAATGGCAGCTTGGCAGTGTGTGTGTGTGTGTGTGTGTGTGTGTGTGTGTGTGTCATAGAAATCATAAAAATGAAGTATATCCCGGGAGCTGGTGTTTGTATGTGGCCAGATTGTCAAGTCTGGAGTTTTTTCGCTGATGTACATGGAAAGTGGGGATTTCTGCAGGCAGATGGTGCAGACATATGGGCGTTTAAAACACTAAACTGTAAGCAACGTAGCACTAGCCCTCGCCGAGCGACGCATTATTGAATAAACACGAGTAGGAGCTGATTTGTCTGCCAACGCACAACATAATCCCTGAATGAGAGTGCACATGTGCATGGTGTTTTTACTAAACATGCACACACACACACACACACACACACACACACACACACACATGTTTTAAAAAAATGCCCTTTCTAACACTAATAAACTGACAACAATGTCTTAAATAAAAGTGTTTATGGATAAAATTTAACTTTATATATAACGTCTTTTGAAATTGAATTTATCCCGAGTGCCTTAACAGAGAAATTAGGGGTTAATTAGGGGCCCGGCTCAAGGGCCCACTACAAATACAGCTGAACATTACCGAGGCAAATAATCAGGGACTTTTATACAATATAGAAATTATAGTTTATTAATTATATTTACGTGCATTAATTTGAGTGTGTAATATTTATTATTATTATTATTATTATTTATTATTATTATTATTATTATTATTATTATCTATTATTATTAGCATTTATTATTAATAGTAGTAGTAGTAGTCGTAGTAGTAGTGGTATTATTATTAATTGTTATAATATATAATAATATAATAATAAGAATTAATTTATTATTATATTATTATTTATTATATTTTATTAGTCGTGTATAGGGGTGGTAGTATATGGTTGGTGTTTATTATTACTATTATTATTCTTATTATTCATATTAGTTAATTGTTGATTAGTCTTTATTATTTTCCGTAGTAGTGTAGTGGTGGTGTTCTATTATTATTCTTAGTTATTCTTCTCATTAGTAGTAGTTGTAGTAGTGTCGTGGTATATTATTATTATTATTGTTGTTGATGTTTATTTTCCTCGTTTGTACTATTAATTATAATATTATCGTATTTTATTTTTTAATTAGTAGTATTAATAATTACAGTACATATCATAAAGCCAACCAGTTTCCCTATATATCTTTACTCCTGATCCTGATTTATTTCCGGGTATTTGATGGTTAAAGAAGAGCGAGCAGGAGAATGAGAAACAGCGGAGAAATGAATGATGGATTGCGGCCGCGTGCCAAAAGGAATATTAGATAATAATATTATAAACATGCTCTTTTTTTTTTTTTTTTTTGGCGAGCTGGAGTTTTTCTCTTTTTTTCCCCCCGTGTGTCGCCAAATTGTCTCCTTTTTGTGAACATGTTTAAAATAAATGCTTTATTTCATAGCGCATTAGAAAAATGCACTGGAATAAAAAAAGGGTGCTTTTCTGTTTTGTGTGATCACTTTAAGTCTCGGAGGCTTTATTATTATTATTATTATTATTATTATTATTGTTATATTATTATTATTATTATTATTATTATTATATATTATTATTATTTATTATTATTATTATTATTATTATTATTTATTATTTATTTATTATTTATTATTATTTATTATTTATTTTATTGTTATTATTATTTTATCATTATTATTATTTATATTTATTTATTTATAATTATTATTACATATTAGTTATTATTATTTATTTTATTTATTTATTATTATTACCATTATTACTTATTATTATTATTATTATTATTTATTATTATTATTATTTATTATTATTTATATTCTATGTAGATTCATGACTTTTTATTTGTCACAGAATTGTGCATTAGATAAAATCATGTATAATTATAATTACTATATTATACGATATTCATTCATTCATTCATCTTCTACCGCTTTATCCGATCTTCCCTCGGGTCACGGGGAGTCTGTGTCCTATCTCAGGCGTCTATGTGCATTAAGGTAGGATACACCCTGGATGGAATGCCAACCCATCACACACCACACACACACACACACACTTCACACACACATTCAAACACATAACACTAGGGACAATTTTCCAAGGTGCCAATCAACCTACCGTGCATGTTTTTGGACCGGGGGAGGAAACCGGAGAACCCGGAGAAAAACCCCCTGAGACACGGGGAGAACATTGCACAAACTCCACACACACATGGCCGAGACGGGAATCGAACCTGGACCCTGGCGGTGTGAGGCGAATGTGCTAACCACTAAACCACCGTGCCCCCTATATTATATTATTGATATTGATATTGATATTATTAGCTATAATTATAAACGATGAGGGAATAAAAAGAAAATGGAAAGACAGTGTAAAGTGTAGAAAAAGTAGAAATAATGAAAAATATATGCTACACATTGAATAAGCCTCGATCTCAACCAGAGCAATCCTTTTTTCTTTCTTTCTTTTTATCCATGCCTTCTGTTTATTTTGCCGTCACATGTTTACATTTCTTTTCTTTTTTTTTTTATTTCAACCTGTTGGTTCTGTGATCCTTAATTAAGCAGGTCACGCCTCCGGGCTGCAACATTTTACCCAGCGTTCAGATCTCAGAAATAAAACATGGCCATGTTAAAGGTCGAGGGCGGAATTTGCATGAAACATGACTTCATGAAGATGGAGTGCGGCTCGTCGTCCATTCCTGTCCACTCATGCTATTATTATTCATTCATTCATCTTCCCTCGGGTCACGGGGAGCCTGTGCCTATCTCAGGCATCTATAGGCATTAAGGCAGGATACACCCTGGATGGAATGCCAACCCATCGCAGGACACACACACACACACACACACACACATTCATACACTAAGGACAATTTTCCAAGGTGCCAATCAACCTACCATGCATGTTTTTGGACCGGGAGGAAACCGGAGAACCCGGAGAAAAACCCCCTGAGGCACGGGGAGAACATGCAAACTCCACACACACATGGCCGAGACGGGAATCGAACCCGTAACCTGGCGGTGTGAGGCGAACGTGCTAACCACTAAGCCACCGTGCCCCGCTATTATTATTATTATTATTATTATTATTATTCATCGTTTATATGGAAACCGCAGGTACAGAAATCTTCATCGAATGAGGTTCTTCCCCAAACTGATACCGGATACAGATGTATAAGATGCCCTGGACCTGCGCTGGACGTGCAGGTTTAACATTTTCCTAGTGGGATTAATCAGAGACGGTATCCCAGGATTTACAAAGTTTATTGGGATATTGACAACCACGTTCTAAATGCCTACTTAAACTTAATCTTTAACCTGACCTTAACTCAACCCTAATCCAACCCTAATACTAACCCTACCCCGAGCACAACCCTCAAGGTAACCTTAACCCAGCCTTAATCCAACCCTAACCGTAATCCAACCCTAAAACTAAATTTAACTCAGATTTAATCCAATCCTAAAACTAGCACAAACACTAAAGATAACCCTACCCCTAATCCAACCCTACAACTAACCTTAACTCAACCCTAATCCAAAAATAATACTAATCCTACCCCTATCATAACCCTAAACCTAACCTTAATTCAGCCTTAATCCAACCCTAAAACTAACCCTAACCCTAAAATTAACCCAAACCCTAATCCAACCGTACTACTAACCTTAACTCAACCCTAATACAACCCCAATACTAATCCTACCCCTAGCATCCCTATAACCCTAAACCTAACCTCAACTAAACCTAACCTCCCTAACTCAACATCATAACCCTAAACCTAACCTCAACTCAGCCTTAATCCATCCCTAAAACTAACCCTAACACTAAAATTAACCCTAACCCTAATCCAACCGTACTACTAACCTTAACTCAACCCTAATACAACCCCAATACTAATCCTACCCCTAGCATAACCCTAAACCTAACCTTAACTCAGCCTTAATCCAACCCTAAAACTAACCCTAACCCTAAAGCTAACCCTACCCCTAATCCAACCCTACAACTAACCTTAACTCAACCCTAATCCAACCCCAATACTAATCCTACCCCTATCATAACCCTAAACCTATCCTTAATCCAGCCTTAATCCAAACCCTAACCATAATCCTAATCTAACCCTAACCCTAAAACTAACCCTAACCCTAATCCAACCGTACAACTAACTTTAACTCAACCCTACTTCAACCCTGAAACGAACCTTATCTCAACCCTAATCCAACCCTAATACTAATCCTACCCCTAGCATAACCCTAAACCAAAACTTAAATCAGCCTTAATCAAACCCTAACCATAATCCAACCCTAATATTAACCCTAACCCTAAAACTAACCCTAACACTAATCCAACCCTACAAGTAACCTTAACTCAACCCTAATCCAACTCTAAAACTAACCTTAACTCAGACCTAATCCAACCCTAACCCTGTGAAAAAAGGTGTGAAAAAGTCTTTGCCCCTTTCCTGATTTCCAATTTATTTATTTTTTTCTAAAAATAAAATCAACGAGGGAAAAATGTTTACAAAATCATAACGCTTATAGCAAACAACAAACGTCCTGTAAAACCTCACCTACGACTGTGTGTACAATAATCAGTATTTATAAGTGTTCTCGCCAAAACAATCACTGCATGACAGGATGAAGAAATGTGTTTACATACTGAACATGAAGAATGTCTGGACCTCTTTTTTACTTTGTCTGATGAAGAATCTCCGTGGCCATGACATGGGTCAACACCGCTACTCAATTAGAAATCCTCCGAAAAGCATGACGGGGAAAAAAAAATCACTTAAAACCCGTTCGTAAGGTGCGAACATCGAGACCTCAGGGCCAATTACTGACAACGCTGTACAGAGTGGTGTAATGTGTCAGGAGGAAATCACGGCTTCCATTACAGCCATGTCACCTCGTGGCCTTCAGTTATAATAGTAGTAATGAAACCTCTCTCTCTCTCTCTCTCTCTCTCTCTATCTCTCTCTCTCTCTCTCTCTCTCTCTCTATCTTTCTCCCTCTCCTTCTCTCTCTCTCTCTCTCTCTCTCCCTCTCTCCTCTCTCTCCTCTCTCTCTCTCCTCTCTTCTCTCTCTCTCTCTCTCTCTCTCTCTCTCTCTCCTCTCTCCCCTTCTTTCTTTCACTCTTTTTTTTCATGTGGTGGCAGATACACTAAGAAACTTTAGGAGTGGTTTAACACACACACACACACACACACACACACACACACACACACACATACATATGCATATATATAAATATATATATAAAGATATACATAAATAAATAAACATGAAACTAAAACGTTTTATTATTATTGTTACTATTATTATTATTATTATATTATTAGGATTATTTATATTTATTTATTATTTATTTATATAATAATAATAATAATATATAATAATAATTAATAATAATAATAATTAATATTAATTATTATTATTATTATTATCTTATTTATTATTATTATTATTATTATTAGTACTATTATTTATTATATTATTATTATTATTATTATTATTATTATATTATCATTATTATTATCATTATTAGCATTTTTTATTTTATATTTTTATTTACAATTATTATTGTCATCATATTATCATTCTCATTATTATTATCATTATATATTATTATTATTATTATTATTATCATTATTATTATTATTATTATTCGTTTTATAATATGAGCGGTATAATATGAGCGGTACTCTTTGCGTCACCGCAGTGAAACCTGTTTCGCCGTAGTCCATGTTGCTTCTCGTTGACGTCGGTTCTCAGATAAGAGACTCTTTTCCAGTAAAGCTTTCAATGGCAAACGGCACCGAAGCCTTCCAGCAAAAAAAAAAAAAAAAAAAAAAAAAAAAAGGATGCGTTCTTTATCTGATCAAATAGAGAGAGACGTTATATAACAGCCGCCGCTACTTTGTCCTACAGGGAAGAGTTATTGTAAGTGCAGGAATGCTGGTATAAAAGTGCAAGACTAAACTATCTGCCTTTTAAATAAAAAAAAAAGAATAATAATAAAGACTTACGTATATAAAAACCACCCCAGATTAATTATCATTCAATTCTTTATCTGACATACACATGTTTTGGTGACAGCAGTGAAGTGTGAAGTAGGAATCGACAGACTGGTTCAAGGTGGCGGTGGGATTGCATCAAGGATCGGTTCTGAGCCCTTTCCTGTTTGCCGAGGTGATGGACAGGTTGACAGATGAGGTGAGAGTCGGGAGCAGGTTGAGAAGAGTGTGGAGAGGTGGAGATACCCGCTGGAGAGACGGGAATGAAAGTCGGTAAGAGTCAGTAAGAGTGTGCATGTGTGTGAATGAGAAGAGGTGGTGAAGGTGGAGGAGTTTAAGTACTCGACAGGTCAAAGACATGGAGAATGTGTTAGAGTAGTGTAGAAAAGGGTGTAGGAAGGGTGGAGCGGGTGGAGAAGAGTTTGCAGGAGTGATGGGTGATAGAAGGGTATCTGTAAGAGTGAAAGGATAAGTTTACAGGACTGTGGTGAGACCAGCCATGTTGTTAGGGGGCGTTGTCTAAAAGACAGGAGGCGTAGCTGGAGGTGGAGGAGGTGAAGATGTTGAGAAGTGCGTTAGGAGTAGATAAATGCAGCTTCATGAAGATATTGAATCATGAATCCATGAATCAAGAAGATATTGAATCATGAATCATGAAGATATTGAATCATGAATCATGAAGATATTGAATCATGAATCATGAAGATATTGAATCATGAATCATGAAGATATTGAATGAATCATGAGTCCATGAATCCTGAAAATATTGAATCGTGAATCGTGAAGACATTCAATCAGGAATCCATGAATAATGAATCAATGACTCTTGAATATATTGAATCATGAGTCCATGAATCCTGAAGATATTGAATCATGAATCCATGAATCATTAAGATATTGAATCATGAGTCCATTAATCATGAAAATATTGAATCATGAATCATGAATATATTGAATCATGAATCCACGAATCATGAAGATATTGAATCATGAGTCCATGAATCATGAAGATATTGAATGATGAACCCATGAGTCATGAAGATATTTAATCATGAATCATGATGATATTGAATCATGAGTCAATGAATCATGAAGATATTGAATCATTAATCCATGAATCATGAAGATATTGAATCATGAATCATGAAGATATTGAATCATGAATCCACGAATCATGAAGATATTAAATCATGAATCATGAGTTCATGAATCATGAAGATATCGAATCATGAATCATGATGATATTGAATCATGAGTCAATGAATCATGAAGATATTGAATCATTAATCCTTGAATCGTTAAGATATTAAATTATGAGTCCATGAATCATGAAGGTATTGAATCATGAATCATGAAGATATTGAATCATGATTCCACGAATCATGAAGATATTGAATCATGAATCATGAGTCCATAAATCATGAAGATATTGAATCATGAATCATGATGATATTGGATCATGAATCATGATCATATTGAATCATGAGTCAATGAATCATGGAGATGTTGAATCATTAATCCAAGAATCATGAAGATATTGAATCATGAATCATGAATCCATTAATCTTGAAAATATTTAATCATGAATAATGAAGATATTGAATCATGAATCATGAGTCCATGAATCATGAAGATATTGAATCATGAATCATAATGATATTGAATCATGAATCATGATGATATTGAATCATGAGTCAATTAATCATGAAGATATTGAATCATTAATCCATGAATCATGAAGATATTGAATCATGAATCATAAAGATATTGAATCATGAATCCACGAATCATGAAGATATTGAATCATGAATCATGAGTCCATGAATCATGAAGATATTTAATCACAAATCATGAAGATATTGAATCATGAACCCATGAATCATCAAAATATTTAATCATGAATCATGAATCCATTCATCTTGAAAATATTTAATCATGAATCATGAAGATATTGAATCATGAATCCATGAATCATGAAGATATTGAATCATAAATCAGTGAATCATGAAGATATTGAATCGGATGAATCGGAACGCCGAGTTCGTACCTGAACCTCCCCTGATCGGTATCTGACAGGAAGAACTTGTCGAATGAGCACAAGAGCATTACGAATCTTCCTAGTCGAGTGGAGGATAAATATATGTTTATTTGTATATGGGTATATATAAGCGCGGGTGGGGAAAAAAAAACGTCACATTTTTTCGTAAACACCGCTCTGTGTGTGTTCGGGATTCGTTCTCAGTCTGAAGTAAACTCCAATCCTAAACACTTCAGGGGCGATCGGCGCCTCTCAGTGACGTCGTCTGATAACGTCCGAACCTCCTACACATGAAAACGGGAAAGCGGATCACACTGCCTCGATCTCGCACTTCGGACAGAACAAACGGCTGACTTTTATTTTTTCTCACCATTTCATTCGGAACAATAAACAGCGTGAGATTTTCACACCAGACTGCCAAAGACTCCCCGACACTGTGAAAAGGCCACGGCCGCCTACGACCTGTCGCCAATTAACAAACACATCCCTGTCAGCAAAGAGAGAAAAGAGATAGAGCGACTTTGGTATTTTTTTTTCGTTACTAATATCGCCACCTTTACGAAGAAAAAACGAGTCTTGGCACCCGTTCGCTCAATAAGCGGTAGATAATGAAACATGACCAAGGAAAATCATTACA
>JACRUU010000021.1:10499508-10504508 GCA_030449085.1 Kryptopterus vitreolus
CGTTTAAAGAAGAAAGGAATAATTCACTTCAAAAAGAACAGCTACTTTATATATATATATATATATATATATATATATATATATATATATATATATATATATATATATTATATATATATATATATATATCGCTTTATCCCTTTTTTTCCCTCGGGTCACGGGGAGTCTGTGTCTATCTCAGGCGTCTATGGGCATTAAGGCAGGATACACCCTGGATGGAATGCCAACCCATCACACACACACACACACACACCACACAACACACACACACACACATTCATACACTAGGGACAATTTTCCAAGGTGCCAATCAACCTACCGTGCATGTCTTTGGACCGGGGGAGGAAACCGGAGAAACCCGGAGAAAAAAAACCCCCTGAGGCACGGGGATAACATGCACAAACTCCACACACACATATGGCCGAGACGGGAATCGAACCCGGACCCTGGCGGTGTGAGGCGAAACGTGCTAACCAATAAGCCACCATGACACATTTTTTATATATATATATATATATATATATATATATATATATATATAGGCGTTGAACATTATAACCAATGAACTTCCTTTCCCGTATCTCGTACACGACCAGCTATTCGTTAAAAGGACACGGAACGGAATCACGGAACAAAAATAAAGCTCGGAAATGGATTTCATTTCATTTGTCGACGACAAGCTATTAATCCAATAGCGCAAAGTGTGACAAAAAAAAAAAAACGGCATAAAACGAGGTTTCTAGCTCGACCGGTGGCGGACCGGCAAGTCTGGACGGCGTCCCGATTCCATTTTACAGAAAGAAGCAATATTGTTTCATAACAGCTCCCAATACGGCCCCTCTGCATCCGAGCAGATCCATAAAGCTTTACTCGAAACAAATTAGCTCATAACAAACGCAGCGCTCCCCCATCCCTCTTCACCCGAGCGATGGCCGGGCGGCTCGCGAAAGCATTAGCGGATCGCTGTGCTAATACAATCCTTACAGTGCATTCATTATGACATTGTAATCAAATGCAATTCATCACGGACGCGTCGAGGGACGGCGCTTTTTTATTTATTTATTTATTTCCCCCCCCCCCCTTTTATTTTTTTTCCCCCTGTTTACGGCTCTGATTACAGAGGCCCCCGTGCGCTCCGAGAGCTTTGATGGTTAGCTCGGAGGCGGAATGCAGCTAGCGCTAAGGCTCTATCCTGTTTGATAAGGTCAATCGGAGCAAATAAAAGGGAATTTTAGATGACACGGTAGACCAAGTTCGGACAAACTTCAGGCTTCAGTGGGGGGAGGGGGAACAAAACAAAGGTTGTGACAAAATAAAGAGTAAGTTCGCATTCTTTTATGTTCATCGTTTATTCATCATTCATTCATTCATTCATTCATTCATCTTCTAGCGCTTTATCCGATCTTCCCTCGGGTCACGGGGAGTCTGTGTCTATCTCAGGCGTCTATGGGCATTAAGGCAGGATACACCCTGGATGGAATGCCGACCCGTCACACACACACACACACACATTCATACACTAGGGACAATTTTCCAAGGTGCCAATCAACCTACCGTGCATGTTTTTGGACCGGGGGAGGAAACCGGAGAACCCGGAGAAAAACCCCCTGAGGCACGGGGAGAACATGCACAAACTCCACACACACATGGCCGAGACGGGAATCGAACCCGGACCCTGGCGGTGTGAGGCGAACGTGCTCTCCACTAAACCACCGTGCGCCCGTTTATTCATCATTTGGATCGGAAATGAGTCATAATAGGTGGCGATTTTGTGTGTGTGAGTATGAACGAATCATTTCTTTAAAACGACTCGAGTCACTTTCAAGAACGATTCATCGCTATCTAACAGCATGCGAGCTCGAACGGTGAAATATAGATCTCATTACACGATGTGATCATGGGGAATTTCAGTATCGGCGACCTGCTCGACCTCTAAACATGGACGCGTGCATCATCGCGGCTAAGTAGGCTTAGCCCAATGCATCACGTAGCGCTTTATGCTAAAATCGTTGCCGTGTTTAATTACCTCGTATCGATGATCGTAAAATGATTATTAATCGATACTACAGCCTGCTTTGTGTGGCAAATAGATTTGCTCGTGGCTACACGGACATCAATACGATTCGACTCGACCGTCCGGACATGAACGCGGAATAAGGCTGCCTCGCTTTCATAAAACTAATTAGCGGTGCGAGAAGAGCTTTCAGAACTTCTCAGCTTCGACATGGTGGAATGAAAGAAATGACACATACTGGATTTTACATATATATATATATATATATATATATATATATATATATATCTATATATAATATATATATATATATATATATATATATATATATGTTCTATTTATAAGTAAGATTAATATATGCTTTATGAACACCTGACTCGTCATTTCCTTTTAAAAAACACTACATGGGATACAGATACACTATACAGATATACAGGAAGGCATTGGTTTATGAAGGTCGGTGGCTCCTTGTGACTATGCGTGCATCCTTGTCGATATAATTTATATATATATATATATATATATATATATATATAATATATATATATATATAATATAGAATAAATATATATACGATATTTTAATATTATTATATTATTATAGATTATATATAGATATATATATATATATATATATATATATATATATATATATATATATATATATATATATATATATCTATATATAATATAGATCGACAAGGATGCACACAGTCACAAGGAGCACCTTGTGACTTGTGATATATATAATATATAAAAAGAAAAAAAAAAAATTATATATATATATTATACAGTATATCTTTACTGCAATGTCTGTTTTATTTGATCTGTAATAAGTTTTTAAAGAGATAAAGCACTTTTTTTTCCCGCACCCTCTAACGATTCGTCTGCTCAGCATTGGGGCTTTCCAAAAAAAAACAAATTCACGTGGGGACGAATTCCGAGTCTGCAACCGAAAGTCAGAAAACTCAAGTTCTAAAGAGACAATCAATAATTGAGTGTGGAAACTTATCTGCATTCAGACCGAGCTGCTGCTGCATAAAGATTATGTAAAACTGTCCATATGCAGTTTGCATTTTGGAGATTTTTTTTTTCTCTCAGGTTCACATCTCGGTACAGGTCACGTCTCCTCGGAGCACTTTTCCCTCGGAGCCGAATCAGCGAGATAAAAATATGTAGACGGGCAGTTTTTTCTTTTTTTCTGTTTTTTTCTGTTTTTTTTTCTGTTTTTTGCTGCGATCATTATTGTGGGACTTTGCTATTAGCTTCATTAAAGATTAGAATTTACTATGAATTTACTATTTACTATTTACTTCTGGCATATATATATATATATATATATATATATATATATATATATATATATATATATATATATATATATATACAGATATATATATATATATATATATATATATGTCATGTCCTTAAACATAATTCATTTGCATAGCGATTGATATATATATATATATATATATATATATATATATATATATATATATATATATATATATATTTATATATATATATATATATATATATATATATAATGGCGTTAGCAAATTAGCTTTAACGGCGCTAATGTTATTAACGTGTGACTAACGCAGAGTGCGTTACTATAGGAGTGATCTGCTCCTTCACTCTGCATCATGTTGTCAAATGAACGAAACCCAAACAACAAAAAAACGAACGAAATAAATAAAAAACGTTCAGTGCATCCACTCACACTTCCTAAATTTCCCCCCGAATGACGCCCCCTAGCTGCGCATTCACAACAGGTACGATCTCCTCACTATATTAGCGTATATTAGCGTATGGAACCTTACGCAAGCGCATCGCATTCCCAAATCCGTATTACTGCAATAAAGCGCATTTTTACTGAACGCAATAAAGCGCTTCCGTATAACCTAAACACCGTATCACCAGTTTATATGGAAAAGCAACCGGAACACAATTCTTAAAGGAGCCACGTCCCATATTTTACACTTCAAACAAACAATAAACTAATCACATTATAATTAAAGAAGAAATTCATATTAAAGGAATTATTAACCAGATGGAATGTTGTGTGTGTGTGCATGTGTGTATGTAGATAGAACTATCTATCTGTCTATCTATCTATCTATCTATCTCTATCATCATTCATTCATTCATTCATCTTCTACCGCTATATCCGATCTTCCCTCGGGTCACAGGGAGTCTGTGTCTATCTCAGGCGTCTATGCGCATCAAGGCAGGATACACCCTGGATGGAATGCCAACCCATCACACACACACACACACACACACACACACACACACACACACACACACACACTCACACACTAGGGACAATTTTCCAAGGCGCCAATCAACCTACCGTGCATGTTTTTGGACCGGGGGAGGAGGAAACCGGAGAAAAACCCCTGAGACACGGGGAGAACATGCACAAACTCCACACACACATGGCCGAGACGGGAATCGAACCCGGACCCTGGCGGTGTGAGGCGAACGTGCTAACCACTAAACCACCGCGCCCCTCTATCTATCTTCACATTCTTTTTTATTATTTTTTTGCAGGAAGTGATTTTAGGAATCCAATTCCATCATAATCCCATCAATGCACAGCGAATCAGTAGATCAAGGACACGAGGCCAGAAATGTGCTAACAACACCCATTTGGGCACAAGCATCGTTTGGAAGCTGCAATCAAGCAGGTGCTTTGGATCCACGAGAGCTAATCATCTCCCCGTCTTCCTACTTTGTCCAGCTGTGCAGTTTATAATAATTATAATGAATTATTATTTATTAGAGGAAAACATTAGATCTCAGATATAGTAACCTCAACTCTACACACACAAACACACACACACACACACACACACACACACTCCATCTGGTATCTAGCATGCTTACAGCTCATATGATGCATGTTTTGTTTATAGTTCTTCTTGCGTATGTATAGAAATGTGTATATGTGTCGGTTCCAAAGTGGCCTCCAGATGCTT
>JACRUU010000021.1:10512008-10522008 GCA_030449085.1 Kryptopterus vitreolus
CACACACACACACACACAACACACACATTCATACACTAGGGACAATTTTTTTCCAAGGTGCCAATCAACCTACCGTGCATGTTTTTGGACCGGGGGAGGAGGAAGGAAACCGGAGAAGAACCCGGAGAAAAACCCCCCTGAGACACGGGGAGAACATGCACAAACTCCACACACACACACACACACATGGCCGAGACGGGAATCGAACCACTAAACCACTGTGCCCCATTATTTGTTTGTTTGTTTGTTTGTTTGAATTCTGCCCAAAATTAGTCCCTCAGTTCTTTTTGTTATTGACTATTGTTTGTTTTTTCACACCTTTGTTGCATCTTTGAGAAACACGAATTGCTGATCATTTATAAGTAGCAAACAAACAAACAAACAAACAAACAACAAAAAAAAAATGATACGTACAATAACGTGAAAATCCTGAATCCCGAATTAAAAACGGACCTAATTCATATTTATAAATAAATAAATAAATAAATAAATAAATAAATAAATAAAATAAATAAAAATAAGTAGTATTGTCAAATGCTTTATGTAATGTATTAACGAACGAAAAAAAAACAAAAAACAAATAAACACAAGATTTAATTTTTTTAACATACAAACAAACGGCAAGAAAAAAAGAATTGCCATTGTAACGATATATAAATAAATGAATGAATAAATAAATAACAAATAGATAAATAAATGCATTTGTATTAAAAGTAAAAAAAAAAAAAAAAAAAGAAATATCATGTAACGTTTTAGCAAACAAACAAGCGGACAAATACCAAACAGACAAGCAAATAAATATGAAAGATATAAAACAACAAATCTAAAGGGAATAAACAGGTAAATATTGATTGGGTTTAAGCAGTAGATGTTTACCGTAGTATCTCTTGCTGAGCGTTTTTTTGCTGGGCGAATTTTAAACATGGGATATTTGGACTAAACAATAACGTGGGGTTTTTAATATTAGATCCAGATTGTTGGTTTATCACAGTTGGAAGGTGTGAACGCGGCGCCCGCAGCACGAAGCTCACGCGTGAACGTCACACCGGGTGGGGAAATTTGATTTCATGCTTTTATTGATAGCGTGTTATTAAAAGGTCAGAACGCCTGTAGGAACCTGGATTGTGCTAATGAGCCGTATAGGAGACGCTTAATCGCTCGTATATAATAATAATAATAATAATAATAATAATAATAATAATAACAATAATAATAATAATAATAATAATACCAATAATAATAATAATAATAATAATAATAATAATAATAATAATAATAATAATAATAATAATAATAATAATAATAATAATAATACTAATAATAATAATAATAATAATAATAATAATAATAATAGCTAATAATAGGTGGCTTAGTGGTTAGCACGTTCGCCTCACACCGCCAGGATCCGGGTTCGATTCCCGGGCCATCTCGGCCATGTGTGTGTGGAGTTTGCGCATGTTCTCCTCGTGCCTCAGGGGGTTTTTCTCCGGGTTCTCCGGTTTCCTCCCCCGGTCCAAAAACATGCACGGTAGGTTGATTGGCACCTTGGAAAAAATTGTCCCTAGTGTATGAATGTGTGTGTGTGTGTGTGTGTGTGTCCTGCGATGGGTTGGCATTCCATCCAGTGTGTATCCTGCCTTAATGCCCATAGACGCCTGAGATAGGCACAGGCTCCCCGTGACCCGAGAGGAAGAAGATCGGATATATAGCGGTAGAATATAGATGAGATGATATGATATGAATGAATGAATAATAATAATAATAATAATAATAATAATAATAATAATAATAATAATAATAATAATAAATAATAACAACAAAACAGCCGGGCGTTTATGTGCAACTGTTTAGATGATGATGATGAGGATGATGATGATGATGATGATGATGATGATGATGTGTGCAGGAATCCATTACTTACATTGAGCAGCGGCGCCAGTTCCACCACTACAACCGGCTCGGTGGGTTTGGGCAGAGGACGCACTGTGACGCTTAAGATTTTGGAGCTGATCACCAGAGGATCTCTGACGAAGAAGAAGAAGAAGAAGAAGAAGAAGAGGAAAGGATGAGAGGAAGAAAGTATCATTTCTATTGCAAAAACG
This sequence comes from Kryptopterus vitreolus, assembly GCA_030449085.1. Classification (NCBI taxonomy): domain Eukaryota; kingdom Metazoa; phylum Chordata; class Actinopteri; order Siluriformes; family Siluridae; genus Kryptopterus; species Kryptopterus vitreolus. The sequence continues at coordinate 10,514,111 of JACRUU010000021.1, forward strand.
CTACCATTTGATGTCATTGATTTGAGTTTGTTGGGAAGGAGTCTCCAATACCAATACGTTTTTGGTCATTGTGGACTTTCCCCTCTACAGCACACACTACTGTGTGGAAAGAGTGGAGTGGAAGATCTCGAACTGCTCCAAGAGCTTCGACTTCAAACCTGAAATTGGACTCTGATGGATTTCAGGCCTCATCGCTGCTCCAAAAGCAGTCCCGATTGGCTGGAAGAAAAAACTCCAGACGTCTCCACCATCATAATTCAAATATCAACAAGATCTTCCCAGAAGAATAAAAGATTATTTATAAAGTAAACATGGACCGGGGCGTTAAAGAACGCTGCCTTCATATGAATTTTATATTCCGCCATCAAAGTGCGGAATTTCTACAAAAATCAATAATATTATTTTTTAATGAGGTAAAAATAATAAAATAATAAAAAACCAGCCTTGGGTTTTAGAAGAATAAAACATTCGAGACTTTGCTGTTTCAGGAAAAAAAAAGGTCTGACTGATCTGCACTGTACTGTCCTTCCTGTAAACTATCATTATAGTAGGAGAAAAAAAATCAAATGAGGAAATAAATAAATAAATGAGTAAATAAATAAATAAATAAATAAACGAGTAAATAAATAAATAAGTAAATAAATTACAATCAAATAAAATAAAACTAAACTAAACTAAACTAAACTAAATTAAATTAAATTAAATTAAATTAAATTAAATTAAATAAATAAATTAAATTAAATTAAATTAAATACAATAAAAAATAATAAAATAAACAAACAATCAAACAAACTAATAAATAAATAAATATAGTATATAAAAATTTTGTATTAAATAAATTATTATTATTATTATCATTGTGTCTATGTGTCATTTTCTCTATCTATCTATCTATCTATCTATCTATATATCTATCTATCTATCTATCTATCTATCTATCTATCTATCTATCTATCTATCTATCTATCTATCTATCTATCTATCTCTCTATCCATCTATCTATCTATCTATGTCTATCTATCTATCTATCTATCTATCTATCTATCTATCTATCTATCTATCTATCTCCTATCTATTCTATTTATCTAGCTATCCATATCCATCTATCTCATCCATCCATCCATCCATCTATCATCCTCTTATCTATCCATATCATCCAGCCATCCAGCCATATCTCTATCTATCTATCTATCTATCTATCTATCTATCTATCTATCTATCTATCTATCTATCTATCTATATCTATATCTATCTATCTATCTATCTATCTATCTATCTATCTATATATATCTATCTATATATATCTATCTATTGTATCTATCTATTTCAAGGTAATGTCTAACAAACAAATCCTTATGTAAATTAAATAAAACATTTAATAAAATGTAGAAATTTGTCTGTAAACAAGTGTAAATAAATAAATAAATAAATACTATAGCGGAATTTAAAGGTAATGTCTAAACATACAAATAATGAAGTAAATTAAATAAAAATGTAATTTAAAAAAATGCAGAAAGATATTTGTAAACAAGCACGCACCAACGTGAATAAATAATCGTGGTAAATATGATATTTTAAAAAGGTCTATTAAATATATTAAAATAAATATTTTTACAGCAATAACAATTGTAAGAAATCCTAAATGTATTACTAATAAAATATTAAATAAATAAAAATAAATAAATAAAATGTCTACATTAATAGCTAAAACATGTACTGTTTAAAGAAATCAACACAAATGGGTAAACAAAATCCAGACAAAATGCATTATTTATTGAATTAATAAATTATCTAACTAACTAATTAATTAATTAATTAATGCCATTGTATCCATATACAGGAAACAAACAGGTAAATGAATAAATATTCTCACATAATATCGAGTTGAACAAACTATATGTTTGCCATAAAATGATCTGGAAAATAATCTTATAATAGAACTTAACCACATAAATACACACACACACACACACACACACACACACACAACACACACACACACACACACACACACACACACACACACGTTGTATAATCAGGGTTTTCTGCTGTGTCGGACCTTGTTGAGGGTTTTTAATATTTTACGCTTGTACATTTTGTATGTATGGGAGATGGGTTCAAAAAGGGATCAGGGAACATGTTTTCCTTCTAATAAAAAACACAGACAACGAGACAAAGAGAGGAAGAGAAAAAAAAAAGAGAGAGAGAGAGAGAGAGAGAGAAAGAGAGAAAGAGAAAGGCTGTGTGCACTTGTGGGGAAAATTAATGAGACTTAAATCTAAAGTGAACAAACAGTCACGATCCCATCCATATTTATCATCGAGCGCGTTCCCTCAGGAGTATTGACCTGAACGGCAGGGCCTTTCCTTTCCTTTCCGGCGAAGAAAAAAAAAAAAGGGGGGGGGGGGGGGAGCTTACAGAAAACAGCATGAGTGTAAAGGAAAAGCAGAGAAGTAAACAAGTGATAAACATAGGAAAGTCTAAATCTAAACGGTCCTGAGTAGAAACGAGGCGAGGGGTTTAACTTTGAAGCCGAGCCAAAAGTGCACCGGCGTCGTTGTTTTTGAACAACACTGTAGGGGTCCGAAAACCCACAAGTCGACCTCGCAAATGATCGCGTTAATTAATTATTAAATTGAAACGTTTCATCTCTGCAGATCATCGCTAACAATCGCGCAGAATGCGTCCGACATAAAACATTTCATTCATTCATTCATTCATTCATCTTCTAGCGCTTTATCCGATCTTTATCGATTTCCTTCCCTCGGGTCACGGGGAGTCTGTGTCTATCTCAGGCGTCTATGGGCATTAATGCAGGATACACCCTGGACATCACACACACACAGACAAACACATTCATACACTAGGGACAATTTTCCAAGGTGCCAATCAACCTACCGTGCATGTTTTTGGACCGGGGGAGGAAACCGGAGAACCCGGAGAAAAAACCCCCCTGAGGCACGGGGAGAACATGCACAAACTCCACACACACATATTCGAGACGGGAATCCAACATGAAAACAATAATAATTCATTCATTCATTCATTCATTCATCTTCTACTAGCGCTTTATCCGATCTTCCGTCGGTTCACGGGGTGTCTGTGTCCTATCTCAGGCGTCTATGGGCATTAATGCAGGATACACCCTGGATGGAATGCCAACCTATCGCAGGACACACACACACACACACACATTTATACACTAGGGACAATTTTCCAAGGTGCCAATCAACCTACCGTGCATGTTTTTGGACCGGGGGAGGAAACCGGAGAACCCGGAGAAAAACCCCCTGAGGCACGGGGAGAACATGCACAAACTCCACACACACATGGCGGAGATGGAAAGCCGACATGAAACAATAATAATAAAAAAAATAAATAAATACTCGGCTACTGTATTTAATTAAGCGAAGCATCTCTTCAGTTCCAACACAGGTTTCTTCTATTTATTGCAGTAACGCGAGACGACAGAGTATTTCTGGCCCCCGGGGATAAAAACAGATGCATTAGTCATATCAGAGAAATGGTAACAGAAGGTAGTGAGAACAATAGATTGTCTCTAGAGGGATTATAGGATTAAGTAATGCACTGCATGCCAAGTGGTTTATGATACATCCCCCGAGGAGAACATTACAATATAGATAGCATGGAGAATCTTAGATTGGTTCTAGCCGAGGTGCAGAGGTATGACACGTTTAATTGAAAAAAAAAAAAAAAAAAAAAAAAAAACGCTGGTGGTGAAATATATTCCTGAAAGGTTTTGGGGATTTTTTTTTTTTTTTTTTTTATTCAGGAGTATATATATATTATATATTATATAATATTGAGTATATATATATATATATATATATATATATATTATATATATATTATTATATATTATTTTTTATTTTTTATTTTTTACATTTTACATTTTCCTTTCCTGTAAATACGATTATAGCAATATATATATATATATATATACTATATATATATATATATATATATATATATATATATATATATATATATATATATACCACAGTGGAATTTCAATGTAATGTTTAAGCTAAAAAATAATTAAGTAAATTAAATATAAACTATTGAAAGAAAATTATTTATAAACAACAAGCACACAAACAAAAATAAAAAATTAAAAAAATTACATAGTGGAATTTAAATGTAATGTCTAAACAAACAAATTAATTAAATGATGATTAATAAAATTAATTAATCATTAATCATTATTGATTTCATAAAATAATGAAAATGAAATCATAAAAACATTTTAAATAATAATAATAATAATAATAATAATAATAATAATAATAATAATAATAATAATAATAATAATAATAATAATAATCAATAATAATAATAATAATAATAAAATAATAATAATAATAATAATAATAATAAAGAAATAATAATAATAATAATAATAATAAAATAATAATAATATACAATAATAATAATAATAATAATAATAATAATAAATAAAACAGTTGCTCCTATTTTCATTTATCGTTCTAAAAATAAAATAAAATAAAAAATAAACCCCTATCCAAATAAACGTCTCCATCCATATACAGTCAATGTGGTTGTGATTGGATGAGAGATAAACATATACCATTCCGACACCTTGTTGGTTTTTGTACGCGATCCATCGGCACGACAACCAATCTTATAGTTTTACATTGTACCGTATTGTTCACACGGTGTATCATTTCATTAAACCATTAATTAGATAAATGTATAAATGATGGAGGAGGTCCCCAGACAGGTTTTATGTTGTGCGCAGTGTGTGTTCTTTTTTTTTTTAACACACTTACTTGGGTGGTGGTAGAATGAAGCCGAGGGTGCGGTAAAGAATGGCTCCGATAACAAAGTAGGAAGCCTCGTCGGATTCTGCGAAACAAGAAAACACACTTCTGAAAGGATTCATCAGGACAAAGCCCCGCTAAACATTGGCTAAAGCGCTAAATGAGACGTCCCACCCAGACGCGCAATATGGCGAGCGCCCATTACGTGGCAGCTGTGTCCGTTTAAACCCCTGACATTCAGGGTTCGTTGTTCCCTTTTTCCTGACTGACAGATGGAGTCCAGCAAACAAACCAAAGCCAAACCGGATTCCCCAAGTTGTCCGACATAAGGACGTCGAGACACAATTCTGGTGACATTTCCAAAGACGGACAGAAGGGCTTTGTAGCCTGTGACCCCACCGGTCCGGATTTCCCGTCTTCTGCGCGATGTTTCGTGCATTTTCTTTCTTTTTAAATTCCCATAAGCACTTTCCCTTCGTATTTATCTTCTACCTCACCAGAAGATCTCACCACGCCTTTGGTTTTCTCCTCCTCCTCCTCCTCGGCTGGAGTGGTCTCGAGGGATTATGTTCCAATGCGGAAAATGTCAAGGGTTGGACAGAATAGGGTTGCGGCGGAGCTGACGGAGGGGATAAAAGGAGTGTAGCAGGTATATCTAACGACGCCAATCGTAGCAGCCGAAAAAAATCGGATCTCATGTCTCATTACTCTTTAGGCATGGTACGTTTGATTCGTCCACTTTGTCACAAAACAAGCCCCGTGACGTTCGGCAGAGGGGTGGAAACATCGTCGCTCACTGTCTATAGGTGGGTTTCGCATGAGCGTTACATTCTAGCGAATCGTAATGGGACACTAAAAGACCCAAATGGGGGGCCGTGATGAATCAATTTAGGTCCTTCCAGACATGTACAGGTACACCCATCAGCCATAACATTAAATCAACCTACTGTCAGGTGACATTCATTCATTCATCTTCTACCGCTTTATCCGACCCCTCTCTCTGGTCGCTGTGCCGACGGCTTCGGGAATCAAGGCCTGTATTGAATGCCGACCCCATCGCAATTTTCTTTACTTTGAGAAACGGGTTCAAACGGCTGAAGGTTGACGATCCCTGGGCTGGACAACTGGGTCTCTCCAAAAACGCAAGTTCCTGCGGGGTATTCCCAATCTGACGATCAAAAACCGTACACGAAAGGAGGGTGATCCGGTGACGGGGTCATGGGCGGCCAAGGAACACTGATGCATGTGGGGAAAGAAGCCAATCCACCACAGCGTACCTCGGTTAGAGTGGCGCAATTCACCATATTCACCATGTCTTATATACCCCTTTGGGAAAATACGATCCCGTAGGAAAAGTGCTGGACAACCAATCAAGAGACCTCACAACCGCTGCTGCTCTAGGCATCCATCTTACATTGATGGTATTGGGCAGATGCCCTTATCCAGAGCGACTTGAGCAACTGAGGGTTAAGGGCCTTGCTCAAGGGCCCACTAGTGGCAGCTTGGTAGTGGTGTTGGGATTTAAACCCGTGATCATCCGGTCCAAAGGCCAATGCCTTAACCACTAAGCTACCACCTCCCTCCACCATCTATCCAACTTGTGTGTGTGTGTGTGTGTGTGTGTGTGTGTGTGGTGTGTGTACATTGTCGGTTTGTAAGTCTGCCTCTTCCTCCACCCCTTAGACCCCCTACTGAACTACGCCCATTTCCAGGAAGGCGTGAAGAAACACCTCGACCCTTCGATCCGTTATTGGTGAACTGGCAACCCGTCCGCCACGCAAGCCAAAACAGATAAGCGCACACCATTCCGTCCATCCACCTTCCGTCCGCTACATCTCTCTCTCCCGACGGAACGCTTATCACGTTATAACCCGTTTCGGATCGGACAGATTTGCTTTGGGAAACACGAATTCGTCTTCATCTCGACAGTTACGCGATTCCCTCTTTTTATATCCCTCAAAATCAGACCTCCAGACCACAGCGCTTGACTCCATGTGTTTCCCTATAACTCACCATAATCCAACCGGTGTTCAAACACCCCTTCCCCCCCATCCACCTTTCCCCCCCTTTCCCAACCCCTCTTTGTTTTTCAGAGCAATTCGAGGCAAGGCGTAGCTCGATTTCAGCACATCATCAGGATAACAATCGGCCATCAGCGTCCGACACGGCGTGCGGGTCTGACAAGTCTTGAATGGAATTCAACCTCTTCATTATTTTCCTTCTTTTTCCCGCGACTTCCATCCAAACAAAAGACGAGCATCCGATAAGACACGTCTACCTTCTGTAGAATAATATTACACACACAGGATTCCTTATCGCAAAATCCCCTATCCCCCCCCCCCCCACCCCCAACACACACACACACACACACACATACACACACACACACACACTACACACACACACACAACAGAACGAAGCAGGGGTGGGGATGAGATGAGTTAGGGTGTCGGAGCGAAAAGGTTCAGCCCCTGGAAATGGGAGGAGTTAATCCATTTCATCATGTCAATCTTTCCCCATTCTACCTTTTTTTTCTTTCACTTCCTCTTTCCCAGGTAAGAGAGAAATGAGCATCATCCTCTCGACTGGCCTCGACCCCTCTGTCCTCCAGCCCCCCCCCTTAATACAATTTCTCACTTTAGACCTTGAGCTCGAACAACACCGGAGAAAGTAGCCGTGACTGATGGCACAAAGACATGTGTGTGTAAGGAAAAGGGGGGAGGTGAAAAAAAAACGAAAGAACGAAGGAAAGCCTCTGGGATTTGGGGGGGGGGGGGGGGTGCTAGGTCGGCTAGGGGAGCTTCCCAATCCTAATTCTCTTTCTTTTTTTTTCTTTTCTTTCTGTCTTTCTTTTTTTCCCTGTGTTTTCCTTTCTTTCTTTCTTTCTTTCTTTCATACGGAAAGTGAAAAGTAAAATTGTTTCCAAACATTTGCAGAAATTTCCAAACTCACCATCGGAGGACAGACTGAAGACCTCTTTAGGGATGAAGAGCTTGTCTTCCGCAGAGCGAGCCCAGTCCTTCATCCCCCGCCTTCCCTTCATGGGGAAGTTAATGTCGCTGGAGACAGCTGACACCGGCTCTCGTTGGATATTGA
>JACRUU010000021.1:10524508-10557008 GCA_030449085.1 Kryptopterus vitreolus
TGCTTCGTTATTTCTACTTTCTTTTTGTATTAGACAAGGAACTTTCTATTTCTTTTTTTTTTTTTTTTCTTTCTTTCTTTCTTTCTTTGTGTTTGTTTGCTTCGTTATTTCTTACTTTCTTTCTTTTTTGTATTAGACAAGGAACTTTCTATTTCTTTCTTTCTTTCTTTCTTTCTTTCTTTCTTTCTTTCTTTCTTTCTTTCTTTCTTTCTTTCCCTTCTTCCCTTTGTGTTTGTGTTGCTTCGTTATCTTCTTTCTTTCTTTTTGTATTAGACAAGGAACTTCTTTTTTTTTCTTTCTTTATTCTTTCTTTCTTTCTTTCGTTCCTCTTTCTGTGTTTTTTGCTTCGTTATTTCTTACTTTATTTCTTTTTTGTATTAGACAAGGAACTTTCTATTTCTTTCTTTCTTTCTTTCTTTTTTCTTTCTTTCTTTCTTTCTCGACGGTAACGTCACACAAGTAACTTATTCCCATACACAAGCTATTCAAAGCATCTCAAAGCATTGCATACGTTAATTATGTTCCAAGCAACCCGGATTTTCCTTTTCCCTCCCCGTGCGCACTGTATAAGCAACTCTCAGAGATGCATTCTGCAGCATGCTGTACAGGGTGCGAGTGCCGTAGCGTTCCACGTCTCTGGACTGTGCGGTTGATAAGAGCACTCACTGAGGTTAGTGGTGACGGCGAGAAAGCTTTGGAAAGGCTTTTGCGCTTCGCCGATGAGATGAATGAAGTCTTCCACAACTCGCATTAGCAGCACGGCGCCTGGAGAGACCTGGGAAGAGAAAAGTGCACGGGTGTAATAATGTTCTGCAAGCTTTCTGTTATAGCAAGGTATAGAGCAGGTTGATGCTTTTAGACTTAAAATACACCCTCTCTAACGCTCTCTTTATAAATATATATATATATATATTTTATATATATATATATATATATAGATATATAGATATATAACATTTCTATTCAAATCTCGCCCTTTAATACAATATTGATGATGTAAAAATTATTTTCATATGAATTTCTTCGTTAATGCAGTGTTATTGTTTAGTGTTTGTTTGAAGTGTAAAATATGGGACGTGGCTCCTTTAAGAATTCTGTTCCGTTTCGGTTGCTTTTCCATATAAACTGGTGATACGGTGTTTAGGTTATACGGAAGCGCTTTATTGCGTTCAGTAAAAATGCGCTTTATTGCAGTAATACGGATTTGGGAATGCGATGCGCTTGCGTAAGGTTCCGTACGGTAATATACGCTAATATAGTGAGGAGATCGTACCTGTTGTGAATGCGCAGCTAGGGGGCGTAATTCGGGGGGAAATTTAGGAAGTGTGAGTGGATGCACTGAACGTTTATTTATTCGTTTGTTGTTCGGGTTTCGTTCATTCGCACAACACGACGCACATAGTAACGCACACTGCGTTAATCACACGTTAATAACGTTAATGAAGTGAATTTGCATGAAGATAAAAATATTCTTGTAAATGTTTCCAAGTAATTATTTCTGTTATTTTTTCCACACGGAGGCACGGTGGCATAGTGGTTAGCACATTCGCCTCACACCGCCAGGTTCCGGGTTCGATTCCCGTCTCGGTCATGTGTGTGTGGAGTTTGTGCATGTTCTCCCCGTGTCTCAGGGGGTTTTTCTCCGGGTTCTCCGGTTTCCTCCCCCGCGTCCAAAAACCTGCACGGTAGGTTGATGGCACCTTGGAAAATTGTCCCTAGTGTCTGAATGATGTGTGTGTGTGTGTGTGTGTGTGTGTGTGTGTGGCCTGCGATGGGTTGGCATTCCATCCAGGGTGTATCCTGCCTTAATGCCCATAGACGCCTGAGATAGGCACAGACTCCCCGTGACCCGAGTGAACATCGGATAAAGCGGTAGAAGATGAATGAATGAATGAATGTTTCCACACGGACGGTTTTAATTGCCGGATGTGTTCATTATGGTGGATTTTGGTGTTTGATTCGCCACATCAGTAAATCTTTAGTGGTAAAAAAAAATGTTGGAGCATATTTTACTTTATTTTTTGTAGTTTTAATAAAAATTTGTTCTGCAACAACGAATAAAAAAATAAATAAATGAAATAAATAAATAAATACATACATAAAAGCGAAATAAAATACAAAATACAGTAAATTAAAAAAGAAAGAAGGTTTCACTTTTTTTTTTTTAGAAATATGCAGTAAAATTCCCCTTCGTTTAATCATTCCGGATTTATCCGTCTTAAACCCCCTTCGGGATGAAACTCGGAGGAAATGGAATTCTGGGATTCGTCCACGAGGAACGTCTCCGCAGAATCGGGATTGAGTTCGAAACGTTTCACGTTTTAAGTGTCTTTCAACACAATTACACTCCGTCCAATGAGTGTGTTAACTGAAATACACAAGCATCTTTGTATTGCACGAGTATAGATTTGTAGGGGGGCCACGGTGGTTTAGTGGTTAGCACGTTCGCCTCACACCGCCAGGGTTGCGGGTTCGATTCCCGTCTCGGCCATGTGTGTGTAGAGTTTGTGCATGTTCTCCCGTGCTTCAGGGGGTTTTTTTCTCCCGGGTTCTCCGGTTTCCTCCCCTGGTCCAAAAACATGCACGGTAGGTTGATTGGCACCTTGGAAAATTGTCCCTAGTGTATGAATGTGTGTGTGTGTGTGTGTCCTGTGATGAGTTGGCATTCCATCCAGGGTGTATCCTGCCTTAATGCCCATAGACGCCTGAGATAGACACAGACTCCCCGTGACCCGAGGGAAGATCGGATAAAAAGCGTAGAAGATGAATGAATGAATGAATAAATAATAACCATGGCAACAACAACGCTGTGTGAATGTGTGTGTGTGTGTGTGTGTGTGTGTGTGTGTGTAACTCACTATCTAGGTAGTGTTCCAGGTACATTGCTGTGTGTGTGTGTGTGTGTTGTGTGTGTGTGGTGGTGTGTGTGTGTGTGTTGTGTGTGTGTGTGTGTGTGTGTGTGTGTGTGTGTGTGTGTGTGTGTGTGTACGATAGGTTAGCATTCCATCCAGGGTGTATCCTGCCTTTAATGCCCATAGACGCCTGAGATAGACACAGACTCCCCGTGACCCGAGGGAAGATCGGATAAAGCGCTAGAAGATGAATGAATGAATGAGTATAGATTTGTGTCCTTTCTCTCCACGACGAAGGAATCTCGTCTCGTTTGTTATCGGAAAGCCGCGAAACAGCAGGAGGACGTTGTTTTTTTTGGGGGGGGGCAAAATGCCGCATTTATGCTGCATTATATATAACTTTATTTATTTATTTATTTATTTATTTATTTTTTAGTTTCTTGTCGGATTTTTGATTTCTTCTTCCTAAAAAAGCAATTAAATCCATTTTACTATGCAACAGATGGTAAGAGACGGGCGAGATCGGCTGCACTGTGTGTCCGTAATGAATAATCGAGGCGCTAACACGCTCGCTTATATTTATTTATTTTTTTTATCGGAATTGTTTTCCGCTTTTTTCTGCCGGGAATAAATCTCATTTGTTTTCATTTCATTGGAGCTCTTTGACATGTAATACTGGCACTCAAGCCAACAACCTTCCTCCCCAATATAATTAGTTTACAAATACCGAGTAGACAATTTCGGGTTTTATTCGGCCACAAAGCGTGAAAAGACTTTTTTCTATTCGTCTTTGGATTTGTTTCATTCCGAGGACAATTATAGATTTATATATATATATATATATATATATATATCTTATATATCTCAGGTGTCTATGGCAGGATACACCCTGGATGGAATGCCAACCCATCGCATGACACAAACAAACACACATTCATACACTAGGGACAATTTTCCAAGGTGCCAATCAACCTACTGTGCATGTTTTTGGACCGGGGAGGAAACCGGAGAACCCAGGAGAAAAACCCCCTGAGACACGGGGAGAACATGCACAAACTCCACACACACACATGGCCGAGACGGGAATCAAACCCGGACCCTGGCGGTGTGAGGCGAACGTGCTAACCACTAAACCACCGTGCCCCCCCCCCTATATGCACCTCATGTGCTTTAAGGATGATGTCACTGCAAATGCAACTCGATGAAGACTAAAAGTCACATTACCACCACTAAATGTCTCATTCCTGTTTATTTAAGGACATTTATATTTCTTTCTTTCTTTCTTTCTCTCTTTCTTTCTCTAGACACATTTATACAGTGACATGTCTTTCTTTCTTTATTTCTTTATTTATTTCTATCTTGCTTCCCAATCTTAATTCTCTTTCTTTTTTCCCCATCTTGTTTCCTTCTCTCCTTCTTTTGTCCACTATGTTTTTCTTTCTTTCTTTGTTTCTTTTCTTTCTTTCTTTCTTTTTCTTTCTTTCTTTCTTTCTTTCTTTCTTTCTTTAGACACATTTATACAGTGGACATGTTCTTTCTTTCTTTCTTTCTTTCTTTCTTTATTTCTATCTTGCTTCCCAATCTTAATTCTCTTTCTTTTTTTCCCATCTTGTTTCCTTCTCTCTTTCTTTTGTCCACTGTGTTTTTTTTTCTTTCTTTCTTTCTTTCTTTCTTTCTTTCTTTCTTTCTTTCTTTTCTTTTTTCTTTTCCTTTTCTTTCTTTTTTTTTTGTATTAGACAAGGATATTTTTTCTCTTTCTTTCTTTTTTATATTAGACAAGGATCTTTCTTTCTTTCCAATCCTTATTCGCTTTCTTTTTTCCACCTTGTTTCTTTTTAGCTTTCTTTTTTCAATGTGTTTTTCTTTCTTTCTTTCCTTCCTTCTTTCTTTGTTTGTGTTTGTTGGTTTATTTCTTTCTTACTTTCTTTTTGTATTAGACTCTTTTTGTATTATCTATCTATCTATCTATCTATCTATCTATCTATCTATCTATCTATCTATCTATCTATCTATCTATCTATCTATCTATCTATAGACCATTTCTTTTTTTTCTTTCTTTCTTTCTTTCTTTCTTTCTTTCTTTCTTTCTTTCTTTCTTTCTTTCTTTTTCTTTCTTTCTTTCCTTCGTTTAGACAATATATTTCTGTACTGTATGGACATTATGAGACTTTCGAAAGTATTTTCATGACCCATGTGTGTTTTCTTTCCTGTAGAATTTGACACACACACACACACACACACACACACACACACACACACACACACACACACATTTGCGTTCATTTCGATCGGCAGGAATTTTCTTTCTCACCACGGCGAGTGTAACCTACATCTCATCTCACACGACCCTAAACCCCTGCACTGTATTACGTTTTTAACGAGGACCTCGGCCTAAAAATACCAATCCGTGCCTTTGAAGTGGATCTCGTAGCCGAACGTCTCGCAGACGATAATAAAGAACGCATTAAGCCTTAGGGTTCGGTGAAGCGTGACAGGACGGAGATCTCACACCACGAATTATAATAACATTAACACAACTCAAGGTGCAGAGTGCAGTTTATTCTGTACAGAGATAATTCTCCCTTTCACTTCCATCCCTCCGTCTCTCGCTTCGGCTGCGAAAAACAAACTCTCTCTCTTCGTCCGGTTACAGGAAAATATGAGATATGACTTAATAAAGATTGTGTCTGTAGTGGAGATCGTGTCTGTAGTGGGGAGATCGACTGTAGAGGAGATCGTGTCTGTAGAGGAGATCGTGTCTGTAGTGGAGATCGTGTCTGTAGTGGAGATCGTGTCTATAGAGGAGATCGTGTCTGTAGAGGAGATGGAGACCGTGTCTGTAGTGGAGATCGTGTAGAGGAGATCTGTAGAGGAGATCGTGTCTGTAGTAGGTGTCTGTAGTGGAGATCGTGTCTGTAGTGGAGATCGTGTCTGTAGAGGAGATCGTGTCTGTAGTGGAGATCGTGTCTGTAGAGGAGATCGTGTCTGTAGTGGAGATTGTGTCGTGAGGAGATCTGTAGAGGAGATCGTGTCTGTATAGGAGATCGTGTCTGTAGTGGAGATCGTGTCTATAGAGGAGATTTCGTTTGTCTGGTTGTGTCTGGATCGTGTCTTATAGGATCGTGGAGACCGTGTAGTGGAGACGTGTCTGTAGAGGAGATCGTGTCTGTAGAGGAGATGGAGTGGAGATCGTGTCTGTAGAGGAGATCGTGTCTGTAGAGGAGATCGTGTCTGTAGAGGAGATCGTGTCTGTAGTGGAGATCGTGTCTGTAGAGGAGATCGTGTCTGTAGTGGAGATCGTGTCTGTAGAGGAGATCGTGTCTGTAGAGTGTGTCTAGAGATCGTGTCTGTAGAGGAGTGTCTATAGTGGAGATCGTGTCTGTAGTGGAGATCGTGTCTGTAGCTGTAGTGGAGGTCTGTAGAGGAGATCGTGTCTGTAGAGGACATTGTGTCTGTAGTGGAGATCGTGTCTGTAGTCTTGGAGTGGATCGTGTCTGTAGTGGAGTGTCGTAGGAGATCGTGTCTGTAGTGGAGATCGTGTCTGTAGGGAGATTGTCTTATAGAGGAGATCGTGTCTGTGTCTGTAGTGGAGATCGTGTCTGTAGAGGAGATCGTGTCTGTAGAGGAGATCGTGTCTGTAGCGGAGATCGTGTCTGTAGCGGAGATCGTGTCTGTAGCGGAGATCGTGTCTGTAGCGGAGATCGTGTCTGTAGTGGAGATCGTGTCTGTAGAGGAGATCGTGTCTGTAGTGGAGATCGTGTCTGTAGAGGAGATCGTGTCTGTAGTGGAGGACGTGTCTGTATTCGTGTGTCTGTCTGTAGTGGAGATCGTGTCTGTAGTGGAGATCGTGTCGTGTCTGTAGAGGAGATCGTGTCTGTAGAGGACGTGTCATTGTGTCTAATAGTGGAGATCGTGTCTTAGAGGAGATCGTCTGTAGTGGAGATCGTGTCTCTAGCGGAGATCGTGTCTGTAGCGGAGATCGTGTCTGTAGCGGAGATCGTGTCTGTAGAGGACATTGTGTCTGTAGAGGAGATCGTCTCTGTATCAGAGATCGTGTCTGTCACACATGCAGTCACGGTTCCTGGCGGTTCTACATAAGACCAGCACTAAGTGACCATTAAGAGACTGAAAGTGTATGTTTTCCATTTAAAGCGCAATGTGCCGTAAATTCCCGAGTGTTCCGTGGATCATTTGCTTCCTGTGGACTCATGAAATTTGCTTTTCCAGGATTACATCATCGATTATAACAGGACGTCACAATCACACACACACACACACACACACACACACACACACCCCAGTTGTGTTTCTGAAGATACGACTCCTGAGACGCTTCACGGGGAGTCTCCCAGGAACCCGAACACAGCAGAAGGAACATAATTACTGAGCCAATCAACTTCTTTCTTTCTTTCTTTCTTTCTTTCTTTCTGTCCTTCCTTCCTTCCTTCCTTCCTTCCTTCCTTCCTTCCTTCCTTCCTATCTTATCTTAATAATGCAGTAAACACTTACCTGATGAGCATCTTCCCATTTTTGTAGATTGTCCACATCCAACATCAAGCTGACTATCTGGAAAAATTTCTGCCAAATACACAAAACAGGTCCAATGAGTACGCAAAATTAATTGTGTGTGTGTGTGTGTGTGTGTGTGTGTGTGTGTGTGTGTGTGTGTGTTGTTACTGTGTGATTGGTTTGTGTAATATGTGATGTGATGTGTGTGTGTGTGTGTGACTGTTGTGTGAGATCTGTGATTGTGTTTGTGTGTCTGATACAGTATGTGATTGTGTGTGTGTGTAAGTATGTGATTGGTGTGTGTGTGGGTGTATGTTTGTGTGTGTGTTTTTGTGTATGTATATATGCATATGTGTGTGTGTGTGTGTAATTGGTGTGTGTGTGTGTGTGTGTGCATGTATGTTCTGTATATGTGTGTTTGTGTGTATCTGATACAGTATATGTGTGTGTGTGTGTGTGTGTGTGTGTGTGTGTGTGTGTGTGTGAATGTATATGTGTGTCTGTGTGTGTGTATCTGATATAGTTGTATTGTGTGTGTGATGTGTGTTATCTGATACAGTAGCGATTTGTGTGTGTGTGTGTGTGTGTGTGTGTATGCA
Source organism: Kryptopterus vitreolus (assembly GCA_030449085.1). Lineage (NCBI taxonomy): Eukaryota > Metazoa > Chordata > Actinopteri > Siluriformes > Siluridae > Kryptopterus > Kryptopterus vitreolus. The sequence continues at coordinate 10,532,469 of JACRUU010000021.1, forward strand.
TGTGTGTGTCTGTGTGTGTATGCATATGTGTGTGTGTGTGTGTGTGTGTGTGTGTGTGTGTGTCGTATGTGTGTATCTGTGTAGTATGCGATTGGTGTGGGTGGTGTGTGTGTGGTGTGTATTGTGGTGTAGTGTGTGTATGTTGTGTGTTTTGTGTATGTATGTATGTATGTGTTATGTGTATGTATATATGTGTGTTGTGTGTGTTGTGTGTGTGTGTGTGTGTGATGTGTGTGTGTGTGTGTGTGTGTGTGTGTGGATCTGATACAGTATGTGATTGTGTATGTTGTATGTGTGTGTATGTGTGTGATGTGTGTGTGTGTGTGTGTGTGTGTGTGTATCTGTATGTGTGTGTGTGTGTGTGTGATGTGTGTGGGTGTGTGTGTGTGTGTGTGTGTGTGGTATCTGATACAGTATGTGATTGTGTATGTGTATGTATGTATATGTGTGTGTGTGTGTGTATGTGTGTGATGTGTGTGTGTGTGTGTGTGTGTGTGTATCTAATACAGTATGTGATGTGTGTATGTTTGTGTGTGTGTATGTGTGTGTGTGTGTGTGTGTGTTGTGTGTGTGTGTGTGTGTGGTGTACCTGCACGTCGTCGGGAGCTGGGATGTAGGTTGCTCGTTTGAAGGTGTCCGTCACATTTCGGAGAATCTCCACGGAGAATAAGAGGTCACCGCTGTAATAGCTGTGACGGGACATTAACTCCAGGAGACTCCTCACGATCTGAGACATGCCCTCCCCAGCCAGGGTCCTCTGACCCTTCGCAAGATGCTCTCGTAACTGAGGAAGAGGAGGAGAGGAAGATTTCACTTTCATCCTAAACATCCCACAGTTTACATCCTAACTTCTCTTTCTTTCTTTCTTCTTTCTGCACTTCTTTCTTCACATTTTTTCCTCATCCGTTTTCCCTCCAATTTCTCTTTCTTTCTTTCCTTTCCAATTCCTTCTTTCTTTCTTCGTTTTCTTTCTTTCTTTCTTTTTCTTCTTTCTTTCTTCTTTCTTTCTTTCATTTTTCGTTGACTTTCATTTTTCAATTACTTTGTCCTTCTGTCCCCCAATTTTACTTCTTTCCCTCCATGCTATTTCTTTCTTCAACTCTTCATTTCCGTCTGTTATTTCTTTTTTCTTTGTTTCTTTCTTTCCGTCCTTCTTCAACATTTTTCCTTCTGTCCCTCCAATTTCTTTCTTTCTTTCTTTCTTTCTTTCTTTCTTTCTTTCTTTCTTTCTTTCTTCCTTTCTTTTCTTTCTTTCTTTCTTTCTTTCCCTTTCTTTTCCTTCACTTCCTTCTTTCTTTATTTAAAGTTTTCCTCTGTCCCTCCCAATTCTCTTTTTTTCTTCTTAAATTTTTCTTCTTTCGTCCCTCACAATTTTTCTTTTTCTGTTTTTCTTTTTCTGTTTTCCTCAATTTTCTTTCTTATTTCTTCTTCTTTCTTTCTTCTTGTCTGTTCTTCATTCCTTATTATTTTTCATTCTTTTCCTCTGTTTCTTTTCTTATTTCTTTCTTTCTTTCTTCTTCTTTTCTTTTTCTTTCTTTCTTCTTTCTTTCTTCACATGTTTTTCCTTCTGTCCCTCCAATTCGATTTCTAGCTTTTTTCTTTTTCCTTCTTTTTACACATGTTTGCTTTCTTCGGTGCCCTCAATTTCTTTCTTTATCTTCTTTCTTTCTTATTTCTTTCATTCTTTTTCTTCATTCTTTTCTTTTCTTATTTCTTCTTTTTCTTTCTTTTCTTTCTTTCTTCACCCAAATGTTTTCCTTCTGTCCCTCCAATTTCTCTTTCCTTCTTTCTTTCTTTCTTTCTTTCTTTCTTCTTCTTTCCTTCCTTATTCTTTCTTTCTTTCTTTCTTTTCTTTTCTTTCTTTCTTTCTTTCTTCTTTCTTCTTTCTCACATGTTTTTCTTCTGTTCTTTCACTCAATTTTCTTTTTTTCTTTTTTTTTTTTCTTTCCTTCCTTCTTTCTTTCTTTACATGTTTTTCCTTCTGTCCCTCCAATTTCTCTTTCTTTCTTTCTTTCTTTCTTTTTCTTTTTTCTTTCTTTTTCTTTTTTTTCATGTCATCCTTTTTCTTTCTTTCTTTCCTTTTTTTCTTTATTTCATTTTTACACAAATGCAAAAGTTGTGTCACAATGTGTGTAGTACAAGAAAAGAATGATATATAGAATAAAAATAAGTAAAAAAAGAATGTGGGAAAAAAATAATAAATAAAGAACGGAGGTTGTATGGCAAAATTAAATGATGTAAACAACAACAACAACAACAACAACAACAACAACAATAATAATAATAATAATAATAATAAAACATTACTATTATCATGTAATAAATAACATACATAAAAAATAAACATTACTTGGCCTTGATGGTTCAATTTCATCAAATGTATATCAAATTTAAAAATCAAAATACTTGAATAAACACCAGTATTTTATTTCTACACATTTTGGTCTTTTTGGGCCCGTGTGGAAGTTCGGTCGTCCTGGGATTTGAACTCATGACCTTCTGACCCCCTATTTATCCACCACCTCATCCATTGGCGCTTCAACCAATCGAAGGAATCTGCGAATGTCAGCGCTCGATGCTAATCACTAAACTGTATTCAAACTCGGTCCCGTGTGGGACAAACCGGGGGGGAAAAACCCAGATTGATGCTTTGCGTGTAAATTGACTTCATTGATCCTCGTTTAGAACGAAGCATGTACACGTACAGGGTGGGTGTGGGGGGGGGCGACTCGGCGCCTCGCTCGGGATCAAATCCCCGTCGCAATCACAGCCCGCTGCTACGGCCCGAGTGCTTCTCCTCTACACTGCTCCGAGGGTCCTGTTTACGGTCGGCTAAAGCAAACCCATCGATTGGCCGACGCCAAGACAATAGCAATCAGGAGCCGCGGCGAACATTGTGTGATTATAATGACGGGTTAGCGAACAGGTTAACAGTGTAATCATGCTGATTTAATCACGGCCTCGGAGTAAAAAAAAAAAAAAAAACATAAAACACTGACCTCATTCGGGCTTTATTATTAAAAATAATGAAATAAATCGTAAATAAATAGCGCTAAGTAGGAATACATAAAGAAACCGGTCAGAGTTCGGGCGCATCGATCGCTGCTCCTTGAGACACGAAAATAACTTCAGTCTACAGTATATGAATAGAATATAGCATTTGTGCGCAAAAAATGTGTAAATAAAAATAGCGAATTGAAAGTACGGCTATTGGAAATGCGTCAAATTCGCAAAAACTATCGTAAAAAAGTTTTCACGCTCATATGAGGTGTTTTTTTAGACGATGCAAAAATGTAAATAAAACAGTTTTTTTTTTTTACGCATTGTACGCATTGTACGCATTTTACGCAGTGTACGCATTGTACGCATTGTACGCATTTTACCCAGTTTACATTTACGCATTGTACGCATTTTACGCATTTTACCCATTTACGCATACGCATTTTACGCATTTTACGCATTTTACCATTTTACCCATTTTACGCATTTTACTTTTACATTTTACCCATTTTACGCATTTTACGCATTGTACGCATTTTACGCATTTTACGCATTTTACGCATTTTACGCATTTTACGCATTTTACGCATTTTACGCATTTTACGCATTTTACGCATTTTACACATTTTACGTATTTTACGCATTGTACGCATTTTATGCATTGTATGCATTTTACGCATTGTACGCATTTTACGCATTTTACGCATTTTACGCATTTTACGCATTGTACGCATTGTACGCATTTTACGCATTTACGCATACGCATTTTACGTTTACATTTTTTACGCATTTTACCCATTTTACGCATTTACGCATTTTACGCATTTTACGCATTTTACGCATTTTACGCATTTTACGAATTGTACGCATTTTACGCATTTTACGCATTTTACGCATTTTACGCATTTTACGCATTTTACGCATTTTACGCATTTTACGCATTTTGCGCATTTTGCGCATTTTACGCGATTGGCGCGATTGTAAGTAGCCTTGGAAACAAGAGTTTTTAGCGACAGCTCGGAAATATCGCAAAAACGCACGCAAATTTGTTTAACAGAAACGGGCCTTTAAACATCACAATCTTTCTATACGCTTGTTTGGGAAGCTCGGGTTCAGATGTGCAGCCAGGATACAGCGCCCCCTGGAGCACATAGAGGTGAAGGGTTTCGCTCAAGGACCCGGCTTGGCGATTCCGGACTCGAACCCGCCGACATTCCGATCAATAAGCCTTAAACCCCGGAGCTGATATGAATATGTTTATTTACGTTTCCTGGTTGTTGCATCATCAGAATGTTTGCTGTTGATGAGGCTGATTGTTGTTTGTTTAGTTCCCTCAAAATGCACTGATTTGTATGTAACAGTTGCATTAATTCCAATAGGGGGCGCTATTCTTCGGTGTGAGATGTGAGATTTTGTACATAATATGGGGCAAATTAGAGAAGATATTCATATATGATATATATATATATATATATATATATATATATATATATAGATAATATAATAAAAATATATGTTTAATAAAAAAATACATAAAAAAATGCATGTTTAAAAAATATATTTGTTGAATAAAAAAAATAAATAAATATAGCAGAGCCCATAAAGAAAATGCAGTAAGTAATATTCTGAAAACAAAAAAAAAGATATCACTTACAGATAAATGTAAATATCTATATTCAAGTGAGATGCATCGGGCGAAGCTCGGAGGACCCCAGTAAGCAACTCCATTAGCGTCCAGCAAACATCGACGACTAGCAGATCCTGTGGAGGGAAAAAAAACAACACAAAAAACAGAGAAAGGATAAGCGAATGTTTCTTTATACACAAGACGGAGGGAGAAAAAGAAAAAAGGGAAAAAAAAAAAAAAAACCTGCTGAATAATAAAGAATTCAAACTGGTTGAGGAAAAAAAGTGGCCGTGGTAAACATCGGGGCGAGAAAAGCATGCTGCTAAAGCACATTTACTCAAACTTGCATCATGCTGTTTCCGTTTTGCAATGGGCCTTGACTGTGCTCTCGCCCATCGAGTCGACACTCAGACTGATATTTAACGTCTTGGGCAAAAACTCAATAAAAAAACTCAGTCAGTAAAAAAACAAAATAAAAAAAAACAAACAAACAAAAAAAATTACATTAACTTAAGGGGCACGGTTTAGTGGTTAGCAGCGTTCGCCTCACACCGCCAGGGTCCGGGTTCGATTCCCGTCTCGGCCATGTGTGTGTGTGGAGTTTGTGCATGTTCTCCAAGCGTGTCTCAGGGGGATTTTTCTCCGGGTTCTCCGGTTTCCTCCCGGTGTTAAAAAACATGCACGGTAGGTTGATTGGCACCTTGGAAAATTGTCCCTAGTGTATGAATGTGTGTGTGTGTGTGTGTTGTGTGTGGTTGTGTGTGTGTGTCCTGCGATGGGTTGGCATTCCATCCAGGATGTACATTTTAATAATCTTTTTTTTTTTCATATCCGTTATTTGTCACATGTACGTTACAGCACAGTGAAAATTTTTTCTTCGCATATCCCAGCTTTTTGTTGTTTGGTAGTTGGGGTCAGAGCGCAGGTCTCAGGGCCATGATATGGCGCCCCTGGAGCACAGAGGGTTAAGGGTCTTGCTCAAGGACCCAAAGGCGGCAGCTTGGCCATACCGGGGCTCGTTGAACCCGGATCTTCCGATCAGCAGCCCAGCTTATCTTGCCTTAGACCACTGAGCTACACCCTCCTCCCTCCCTTTTTCGTTTATCCCTTGTTTTTTTGTTCCATCCGATCGTCAGGGAAGACGTTTTCCAAGTGTATTTCTATAGAAGCTCAATGGAGATCTTCCCATCCAACCCTGGAAAAATCTTAATTTCTGTGGCATCTTCCCTCGGGTCACGGGGAGTCTGTGTCTATCTCAGGCGTCTATGGGCATTAAGGCAGGATACACCCTGGATGGAATGCCAACCCATCACACACACACACACACACACACATTCATACACTAGGGACAATTTTCCAAGGTGCCAATCAACCTACCGTGCATGTTTTTTGGACCGGGGGAGGAAACCGGAGAACCCGGAGAAAAACCCCCTGAGGCACGGGGAGAACATGCACAAACTCCACACACACACATGGCCGAGACGGGAATCGAACCCGGATCCCTGATGGTGTGAGGCGAACGTGCTCTATCCGGACTCCTAAAGATTGTTTGTTCACACCTCCGGAACCTACAACTCTGCGTTGGTCGTTTTCCTGTAAAGGCCGTAGACGTTCGTCCGTCTCGCTGACGTCACACACAATCGTTTCTACAGCGAGGAAAAACCGATAAAAAATAAAAGCTCCGATAGAAGCAAAGATTGATGAAAGAATCCGAAAGGAAATAAATCAGCTCGGATTTTGGTAGAAAAACAATAAAAATATCGTGGAGGCGTTTATCAGATCTTTCTTCAGAAGACGAACGTTTGCAAATTGTTCGGGGGTCTTTATCTACGATGTGTCAACGTAAAATAAATAAATAATAAATAAATAAATAAATAAATAAACATAAACATGTGCAAATATGAAAGCAAAACAAAAGCATTTTCGACTGAAAAAAATGATTAAAGATAAAAGCGGAAAATAGTAATGCGTCGTCGTAAATAAATAAAAAAAGAAATGAACAACAAAATATTAATAATTCAGCCCGTTATTAAATGAAATGGACGGGATATGAATTAATTGAAGTGGAAAATAAGGAATAAAAATATCGATCAATTTGGGAATTAAAAAAATTCCCAATAAAACAATGTTAAATGAAAATTAATTAAATTTCAATAAAAAAATCAATAAATAAATTGAAACATTCATGTATAATTTCGGGGGCACGCTGGTTTAGTGGTTAGCACGTTCGCCTCACACCGCCAGGGTCCGGGTTCGATTCCCGTCTCGGCCATGTGTGTGTGTGGAGTTTGTGCATGTTCTCCCCGTGTCTCAGGGGGTTTTTCTCAGGGTTCTCCGGTTCCTCCCCGGTCCAAAAACATGCACGGTAGGTTGATTGGCACCTTGGAAAATATCCCTAGTGTATGAATGTGTGTGTGTGTGTGTGTGTGTGTGTGTGTGTGTGTGATGGGTTTGACATTCCATCCAGGGTGTATCTGCATTGATGCCCATAGACTCCTGAGATAGGCACAGACTCCCCGTGACCCGAGGGAAGATCGGATATAAAGCGGTAGAGTTTTAAGATTGAATGAATGAATGAATGAATGTATAAATTCGGCGTAAACGTGTTCCTACACTGAATTAAGATTTAGAATTTGTTTTATTTTTAAGTACATGAAAAGAAATTCGTGCAAAAATGCATTAAAATAAATTCGAATGGAATGAAATAAAACAAAATAGAAGTAAATAAAAAAAATTTATCCAAAAATGTAATAAAAAAAAAAAAAAAACAAAAACTAAATGACAAAAATGAACACAAATATTCATCAATAATAAACGACAAATAAACATGTAAATACAAATATTCAAATGAAACAGCAATAAATAATAGAAGACGTTTCTCGGTCTGAACTCATTTTATATGGTTTGTCTGATCACATTTCAACCTTTTGATATGCACACACACACACACACACACACACACACACACACACACACACACACACACACACACTGGGCTCCTAATCCTTAACAAGCTCCAAAATTAATTGCACTCACATCAACTTATTTTGGCAGTAGTCAGGAGGTGATCGCCTGTGGTGAGCTTTAGGAAATGAATAATTGCATCCATGATGGAGTTTTATAGTCGTGCTTTAACTGATCGCACAAAAATATTTCAGGACTCCCAGGCGTTGATTTAGTGTGACTTTTAATATTTATATTGTATTGTTGAGCATTTCAAAATGCAGTAAAAAAATAAATTAGACATGGGACGTTTCCTGAAGAAAATGTGAGCGATGCTTGCCGATGCAACGCGCAGCTCCGAAAATGCGAGTTCGTTCGGAGAGACGAGTGTTTAGACACCAAATACGCCCGTTTTGGGTGTTTTTTTTCGGGAGGGGGCGGGGCCAGTGATGCCCGTGACATCATCAAATTATCCATCGTCTGACTCTTGTCGATGTGCCGAGCGTTTAGACACGTCACATGACCCTGTGTCCGAGTTTCGCTGTTTTTTCACGTTTGCGGTTACGTGACGTCATGCGGCAGTGATATGTTCGCGACCGACTCCATCTCAACTACGAGTGGATATGTCACATGTGCATGTCGGGCGAATACCAGTCGAACAGCGGAGCGCCAAATTTCCCCATTCATTCTCATATGGAGCCGGAATGTTGCGGATTTCCCGAAATTCCGAACGTGTGTGGGGTTTGGAAGGTTTGGAAAGAGTTCGGGCCTGTGAGCGTCCGACATGCACATATGGCATATCAACTCGTAGGGGGTCCGGAGTGGATTGCGATCATATACCTCCCGAATCCCACACCCGTTCGGAATTCCGGGAAATCGGCGACATTCCAGCCATGTGGAGAATGGAGAACTGACTCTTTATTATTGTCCCCACCCAGATAAAGCCTTTTCGTGCGAACCCTCACCAGCATGAAAACTTAAACTCCGCCCCCTCCCACAACTCCTGTGATATATCATTCCCAGTAAGGACAGTGGGAATGAAAAGAAAAAGTATCAGGAACGTCTGGGAAAAAAAAAAAAACCTCACCAGTGGCATTTGATGGACATTTGTTGTAGACCGTCTCTCCAGCTGAAGCTCTCTTCCACGTCGTTAAGTCTTGGTATTCATCCTTGCATATCTCATGAGGTGCTGTAAACACACACACACACACACACACACACACACACACACACACACACATTAAATCAGATTATGTGGTATATAAAGGTTTAAGACACCAAAATTCCATTGGAAAACGGTGGTTTAGTGGTTAGCACATTCGCCTCACACCGCCAGGGTCCGGGTTCGATTCCCGTCTCGGCCATGTGTGTGTGGAGTTTGTGCATGTTCTCCCCGTGCCTCATGGGGTTTTTCTCCGGGTTCTCCGGTTTCCTCCCCCGGTCCAAAAACATGCACGGTAGGTTGATTGGCACCTTGGAAAAATTGTCCCTAGTGTATGAATGTGTGTGTGTGAAATGTGTGAGTGTGTGTGTGTGTGTGTGGTGTGATGGGTAGGCATTCCATCCAGGGTGTATCCTGCCTTAATGCCCATAGACGCCTGAGATAGACACAGACTCCCCGTGACCCGAGGGAAGATCGGATAAAGCGCTAGAAGATGAATGAATGAATGAATGAATTTAGATAAATGTTACAGCAGGGTTTTGGTTTGTCGAACGTCTAAAGTTGCAAACCCCTCCCCATTTCCATACGACCGATGAAACCCCGCCCCCTCTTGGATCAGAAGGTCATGGGTTTGAATCCCAGACACAATTGTATGTTGTTCTGGATCTTAATGCTGTAAATATAAATACAAACAAACCGATCCATAAGTGGCCACCATTTGGCTTCACACCTATGAAATTCTTATGAAGCATTATACACACATATTTTGGGGCAATCATTGCACAACGCCGACCCTCCCCCTCCACACATACACACACACACACACACACACACACACACACACCATGTTTTCGGTCTCCAATCTCCGAATCTGTTTGTATCATATCCATTATCATTAGCGCAAATGTCTCCCTTTTCCCCTTGAATTCTCTTTCACTACCATTGATCCAATAAAACGTCGTGCGATCCAAAATAATCCAAAAACAACATATGAAAAGCAAAAAGCACCAAAATTCCTGGAAGAGGAAATTGTTTTCTACTTGTTTTCTAATTGTTGTCTACGGAAAATAAAAACAACAACAACAAAAAAAAATAAACAGAGTATAATAATAACACTGACTGAATTCTTTCAAAAAGCCTGTATTTAATCCAAACACTTCCTGACTGCAAGCGCTATTCACCCCCCCCCACCCCCCCCCCCCCAATACCCCCCCCCCCCCCACACACACACACAAACACACACACACACACACACACACACCCACACACACACACACACACACACCCCCCCCCCACCAAAAAATTCACAAGGACACTGTGTTATTGTCGCCATTAACGCAATTCAATTACCGTCCGAATTTCTTCCCCCCCCCCCAAAAAAAAAAGAAAGTAAAAAGAGAAATAAAAGGCAGAGTTTTAAAGGAACTGTATGTCTTTTTTTTTGGGGGGGGGGGGAGGAGATGCAGCTGCAGTAAAAAGAAAAATAAATAAATAAATAAATAAATAAAAGCGATATCGCAGCGACGCCTGACATTTATTTAATCTATAGCCTCCCAAAGCTACAGTCAAAGAGCCGCTTATTAAAATCTGCTGTTTGCTGTGCTGCGCTGACAAATCACACGGGACGACGTGGCTCCGCCGAAGGAGGGAGAGGGAACGGAGTGGTGGTGGTGGTGGGGGAGGAGGAGAAAACAGAAGGCAGACTGTCAAATGGAGAAAAAAAAAAAGAGAGGGAGAGAGAGACCTACAGGTGCACTGATAGTCGAAGGCAAAGGAAGGCGGCCAGAAAAAAAAAAAAAAACAGAGGATATGCGACCTGAAGGGAAAAGAAGATGGAAAGACGGATGTAAACAACGATTTACTGATATACAACAATATTTAACCATGGTAATCGTATAATAGCGAGTTTCCTCACAGTCATATTATACAGAGCCGTGTGTGTGTGTGGGGGGGGGGGGGGGATCCCGTCTCGTTATCGGCCGGAACGGCGCCTTTACGAAGGTAGCGGATGGAGGTAAGTCATGTGACTGAGGCAAAAAAGAGCGAGTGAAAAAAAAAATGAATAAATAATATAGATTAGAGGGGCACGGTGGCGTAGTGTTTAGCACGTTCGCCTCACACCGCCAGGATCCGGGTTCGATTCCCGTCTCGGCCATGTGTGTGTGGAGTTTGTGCATGTTCTCCCCGTGCCTTAGGGGGTTTTCTCCGGGTTCTCCGGTTTCCTCCCCCCCGGTCCAAAAACATGCACGGTAGGTTGATTGGCACCTTGGAAAATTGTCTCTAGTGTATGAATGTGTGTGTGTGTGTGTGTGTGTGTGTGTGTGTGTGTGTGTCCTGCGATGGGTTGGCATTCCATCCAGGGTGTATCCTGCCTTAATGCCCATAGACGCCTGAGATAGGCACAGGCTCCCCGTGACCCGAGGATGAAGATCGGATAAAGCGGTAGAAAATGAATGAATGAATGAATATAGATTAGGTATTGTTTACCCGGTATCAATTGACCCACAGGGACCGGTACCGGTTCCGGGACATCGAGGAAGGCGCGGGGGGGGGGGGGGGGGGGGTACATGCTTCAAAGTTAGGGCCTGTTACGTGACCGTGTTAAACTGGACGGTTGTTTTACAATAAGGCTTTAAAGCGTACATTGACAATGAACTACATTTCCCACAATGCATGCTACTTTGTTACCCGCCACTAGGGTGCAGCGTATCCCACATCGGCTTTTACCGAGGGCAAACGTGAAAAATCTCACGTCATGTGACATGTCTAAACGCTCGGCACATCGCCGGCAGTCGGACGGTGGATAATTTGATGATGTCACGTGCGTGATGTCACTGGCCCCGGCCCCTCATGAAAAATCCCCCAAAACGGGCGTTTTTGATGTCTAAACACTGGTCTCTCCGTCTCTCAACGAGCTAGCATTTCGAAGTCAACGCTAAATATTAAAGGTACCAGGCTGTAAGGGAGTCGCGTCCGGAGCAAGCATCGCTCACATTTTATTCTGGAAATATGTCCATTTTAAATTGTTATTTACCGATGCCTATATACGGGCACGGTGGCGTAGTGGTTAGCACGTTCGCCTCACACCGCCAGGATCCGGGTTCGATTCCCGTCTCGGTCATGTGTGTGTGGAGTTTGTGCATGTTCTTCCCGTGTCTCAGGGGGTTTTCTCCGGGTTCTCCGGTTTCCTCCCAGTCCAAAAACATGCACGGTAGGTTGATTGGCACCTTGGAAAATTGTACCTAGTGTATGAATGTGTGTGTGTGTGTGTGTCCTGCGATGGGCTGGCATTCCATCCAGGGTGTATCCTGCCTTAATGCCCATAGACGCCTGAGATAGGCACAGACTCCCCGTGACCCGAGAAGATCGGATAAAGCGCTAGAAGATGAATGAATGAATGAACGATGCCTATATGTTCAAAACAATGCATTGCGATACAAGTGCACACTTTTTTAAATCCGTGAATCTCCACCCACACACACACACACACACACACACACACACACACACCTGGGCACTTCTTGTCGTTGCAGGAGCGCACTTCCTCCCCAGAACCGTCGCAGGGGTAATTCTGGATTCCGGTGCCTTCGCACATCCGAAAGCGACGCTGCCAGCCCGAATCGCACGTCTTCGAGCACTGGCTCCACTGGTTCCACACCCCCCAGTGTCCACCTCCTGGAAGAAGAAGAGAAGAAGATTACTTTTCTCTGCAGAGGATTTTTAATACATTTAATACATTTGCATAAAGAGTCCATATTGCGCATGTCGATTAGAGAATTAAACACTTTTAACCCTTAAAACACCACGTCACCCTTTTCCCTCGTTTACATCGTGTCTAGTCACGTTTGTTTTGTGTTTTTTCCCCCAGTTTATCCACCTTGCACCTTATTTAAAATGTATCCACCCTCGTAGCCAACCCCCCCCCCCCCCCCCCAACCACCACCCCCACTCCCTCCACCCACACGTATTTTTTTAGCAGCGTTTCTTGTTTGACTTCTGCCGAGTCACCAAAATATCTCTGCCTATTTTTGGCAAGAAAGAAAATGGGATACAGGGACATAGACAGGAAAACTCCTACAGTGGTGGGAAAAAGTTTTGCCCCCGTCCTCATTTCCTATTTTTTCCCCCCCTACTTGTCATAGTAGAATGTTTCAATTCAATTAAACCATGAATTCTGCTGTCTACCAAAAAATAAATAAATAAATCCTGCAGGAGAAATGTCCGGCCATCTGTTCGTGGCCTCAAGCTTTGGGTTCATGCTCGAAAACCATCCGGCAGTTGGGCAAAGACGAGCGGACCAACATTCCCTCCACAGCACTGTAACAGACTCATTGCAACGAGTCTTGGGTTTATTAGGTTTAGGGGGCAAACACTTTTTCACACAGGGCCATGTGGTTTTGTTTTTTTTTGTTTTCCCTTCATTTAAAAACTCGTGTTATATTTGATAGACATGTGACAAAAAAAAAATAATATCAGGAATATCAGGAAGGGGGCAAACACTTTTTCACACCCACCACTGTATAGGGCTGGATGTGTACGCGTGAAGCAAAGCAGGAAAAGGTGCTCCATATTAAAATGATATTCTCTAATAAACCGCGAGATGAGGCCACAGAAAACCAGGCGGAGGGATTAACGAGGAAGTTAATTGGAGACCAAACGAGCAATTAAAGACACGAGAAAATACGCAAGATAAACAAAAACAATCAACAAGATAACAAGATAAACAATAAAACAATCAAACCGCTGACTGTTCAATTTGCGGACACACAAGGTCATTAGTTCCGGCCCAACAAATATCCCGGCGTCACAAAGACATACCTACAATAAAGTTTAGTTTGGTCGGAAAAAGGGCGTTAAGCGAGTGGCGCCCTCTCTGGTGAGACGTGATAACTGACAGATGATGTTTATTTCTTTCTTCATATCTTTCCACAAAAATAATCGGAGTAAAAATGTTGCAAATTATACAAATTAAACAAATAATGATTCTCGTTATACAAAATGTTGAAAAAAAGAAGTATAAAACATAAAATATGTACTTGTTTGAATGTAGAAGACTTGTGCGTCGACAATACACGTGTTGTCGTTGTTGTTGTTTATGCTGTTTACGCGGATTCAAATTACAACTCTCAACATGATCGAATGTAGAAAACTTGATTTTGTTTTTCGCTTCAAAAGACAATAAAAACAAGGCATTTCAAAATACAACAAATAAACATGTTTATTAGTTAGTTTGTCAATAAACATGACAAACTAACATATGATAATATATGATATATACCAAGCGTGTCCAAAGGCCAAATGCGGCCCCGTGTTCAAATGTCCCCCGGCCCACAGTCTCCGTCATAAAATCAATAACATGCGGCTCGCCAGCAGCACTGTTTACCAACAATATAAAATACAAGAATACAAATAAAAGCTATTTTAAATTTCACCAGAAGACCTGCAGCCTGAGGTCAGAGAAGAAGGAGGCGAAGCGATAAAATTCCACCATATTCATCAATGAAAGCAAAATAAAATCACATTTTATGGTTTTTATCTGCCCTCGTTTTGTCCTTCAGAATAACATCAATGTTGTTGTTTGTTTTCCTGTTGACAGGATTTGGATTTAGAGGTTTTTTACAGTTTGCCATTTAATAGTGAATAATATATAATGTGTCAAATCAACCTAAATATGTTTTATTAAGTTTATACGGCCTTAAAATACGAAAGACATTTTAGTTAAAAAATAAATTATCTGTTTTATGAGTGAAAAAATTTAAATTCTGTCATTTGCAATAAAAAAATTATTAATAATTAATTAATTTGCATTTCATTTTAATGTTTCCAGGAATTTCACCTCACTGGCCCTCTTGACAAAAAGTTTAGACCCCCCCTGATATATATGATAATCTATGAATAGCAGTGGTCTATGCGATTCTTCAACAAACTCTTACTACACACACACACACACACACACACACACACACACACACACACACTTGTATATACGATGCCTAAGCAGCATGAAATTTTCCCTTTGAATTAGGAAACGCGAAGCAATTCCACGAAGATGTACTTTTTCATGTGCTGGACTTTTTCTAGTGGCTTCCTATAGAGCTAGAAACTTCATCGGGAAGAACGTCATTGAGGGCTCTGGATGATGGATCAGAAGGTTGTTGGGTTCAAGCCCCTGGGGTTTTTCATACTCCAGGGGTGGTGTATCATGGCTGACCCAAACTCCCTACAGTGACTGGAGTATGTGAAGAAAGAAGGAGGTAGTTGAGTGGTTAAGGCATTGGCTTCTGGACCGCAAGGTCGCAGGTTCAAATCCCAAGGCTGCCGCTAGTGGAGAACCTTAAGCAAGGCCTTTAACCCTCGTTTGTAAGTCGCTGTGTGTAAGGGCGTCTGCCAAATTCTATAAGTGTCAAATTTCCCTCTGCTGAAATGTAAATGCACCCCAAACTTTACCCTTGATACATTATTGAGATGAATTGCAAAACACACCAGGTCTCATCGCCTCCTCAATCCGCAAATCTCCACTCTAGGGGGGGTAAAAAATCTTCCCAGTAACATGGAAGCTATTATAACGGAAACATTTAATTTATGTATTAAAAAAAAACATAAAAAAAACGTTAAAAAAACGTTAAAAAACGTTAAAAAACGTGTGTCTTTTGTGTCTTTTCAACAAGAGTTTTCGCTTCATGTTTTGCTTCCTATAAAGAAGCAAAGGAAGCAAAGAAGAAGAATAATAAGAGGAAGAATAATAAGAAGAATTACACTCGTGCTCTCCGAAACCTTTCAGCCCGTTGCTATGAATATTAAAACCTTAAAAAAAAACAAAAAAAAAACCGTACCATCGCAAGGCCGGTTCGAGCACTCCGTGGTTTCCGAGTGCGGCCCTTTACACTCGGCCCAGCCGTGCACGGACACGCTGCAGCGCCGCTGCCTCTGCTGCGTCCCACTCCCGCATGATACCGAACAACCAGACCACGAAGCCCAGTCCAACCACTGACCTTCCACTTGAGAGTGACGGAGAAAAACAGAGGGGAAAAAAAAAAACAAAAAAAGAAGTGGAGGAGACTGTAAGAGCGAACTGACACATATCGAATGAAATAAATTATATATATATATATATATATATATTATTTTTTTTATACAGGAAAAATAACAGCATATATTTCTTTATTTATATTGTTTTCTTTTCTTTTTATATTCTTTCCTTTTTTTTGTCTCTTCTCCGTTTAGATCTTTCGTTATTCCCTCCTGTCAGTTTATCCAATTAACTCATATTGTGAGTTTATATTCATGTTTTCTGTTTTTAATCATTTCTTATTCTTTCTTCCTATGAAATAATTATATTGCTAAATTATGCACATCTTTTTTTTTTTTTGAATAAATATTCTTTTTTGCCTGCTCCTGCCACTACTACAGATACAAATAAAAGTCAATTTATAAACAAATAAATAAATAAGTATGAAAAAAATCATGAATTCAAAGTGTACTTTATTATTGTTTTTATTATTAGTAGTAGTAGTAGTGTTGTTGTTGCCATGGTTATTATTTATTCATTCATTCATTCATCTTCTAGTGCTTTATCCGATCTTCCCTCGGGTCACGGGGAGTCTGTGTCCTATCTCAGGCTGTCTATGGGCATTATTAAGGCAGGATACACCCTGGATGGAATGCCAAACCATCACAGGACACACACACACACACATTCATACACACACACACACACACACACACACATTCATACACTAGGGACAATTTTCCAAGGTGCCGAATCAACCTACCGTGCATGTTTTTGGACCGGGGGAGGGGAAACCGGAGAACCCGGAGAAAAAAACCCCTGAGACACGGGGAGAACATGCAAACTCCACACACACATGACCGAGACGGGAATCGAACCCGGACCCTGGCGGTGTGAGGCGAACGTGCTAACCACTAAACCACCGTGCCCCTGGTTATTATTGTAATTATTATAATTATGATAGTTGTTGTTATTTTGGTTATTATTGTTGTTATTACTGTTTTTATTCTCGTTATTATTATGTAAATTCTTCCTTATTGCAAATAAATTCGTGAATCAACTAATTAATCCGATTACATTATTTTATTTACATCATCACCACCCTTACCACAAACAAGCAAATAATGATCGTAATATAATAATAATAATAATAATAATAATAATAATAATAATAATAATAATAATAATAATAATAATAACAATAATAACAATAATAATAATAATAATAATAATAATAATAATAATATATAATAATAAGCCTGTTAAAAATGAATACAAATGTTCATATAAATCCCAGTTCAAATCTTTGAAAGTGTTTGTTTATTTATTTATTTATTTATTTAAATCTATTTCATATTTACTCAGCTGAATAAATGTATTGTTCCGTAAACGACCACCGAAAGCATCTAAAGTCTTCAAATACATTCACATAAATCACTAAAGCATCAGTGAAAATTCTCATCTCGTCTTTTTCCGATTGTAAGATAAATAAATGTACAGTTTGAACGAGGCGACGATTTCATCCGTCCTGGTGTTTTTATCCCCGGCAGTCTGTTTTTATTTTTTTTTACGGAATAAAAAGTGTTGATAAGAATAAATTTAACAACATTAAAGTGCTTTAAAAATCAGTCTGTGATGGAGATTCATATCTGCAGGCAATTACACCCAATAAAGATTTCCGAAAGCATTTAATACAGCCCTTAATACTTCCCTTTGATATAACGAGTCCTCGCTGGGTCTCATTGTGTGCTGATTAGGGTTCGTTTGGGTGCAGGTTTTGGGGGCAGATGCCGTTTGGGGGGGGATTTGTGTGCACAAAATGCTTTTTTTCCATCCTGAATTATTAGTATAATAAACCTCCTATCATTATTTCGCACCAATTTTCGTGCGACAAAACAAAACACAACGCCTGCAAGTAAAACGTCAAGCACTGAAACTTCGATTTGCCACCACCCCCTCCCCACACACACACACACATACATCACAAATTTATAATATTCCTTTATAATCGTCTATTAGCTTCAAAGCTAATTGATTTAAAAAAAAAACATCACTGAAATCATTAAGAAATTTGAATTATTTGAATTATTTTTTATTATTGTCATTTGTCCACCAGGGGGCGCTTTAAGTTAACATTCTAAGAAAAAAAGTTTCAAACCCTCAGGAAAAATAAAACAGGTTCTATTTTTCGTCATCATTCAAATCGAAAATCGCAGCGATTTTACGCTGAATTGTTCAGATGGAACGCTATTTGTAATATTTAACATATTCATAACTAATTTACATTTTTTTTTCCTCAGTAACTTTAATGAATTTTTGTTACATATATTGTGTAACTAAAATTACGCAACAGCGCTACATGTAGCTAGTAACTCGCCAACATTGGTTTTATATATATATATATATATGTATGTGTGTGTGTGTGTGTGTGTGTGTGTGTGGTGTGTGTGTGTGTGTTTATTTAATTCATTTTTAAGACAAGCATATATATATATATATTCTTTTTCTCTAAGGGTGTGTATTAAATGCCTGTATATACTGTATATTTTTATATAAAACAATAAAAAATATAAAATATGAATTTATATATATATATATATATCTATATATATATATATATATATATATATATATATATATATATGTGTGTGTGTGTGTGTGTGTGTGTGTGTTTGTGTGTATTTAATTTATATTCATATTAATTATATATATCTATATATATATATATATATATATATATATATATATATATATATATATATATATATTATATTTCTCTCTAAACGTCATGTACTTCTGAGCCTCTTTCGGATTGAAGCAAATTCTTTTCAGATCAACTCCTGACATATAATTATTACTTTTAATTTTTCTTGCCACTTTAAACCCTGGAGCATAAAGAATAAATTGACAATGAAAAGCAGCGTAATGATGTCTCCGCGACCCGAGTCCCTCCGGAGAAGAACCTCCGACTGCAACCCGACTCCATCCATAACTCGTCGAAAACCTCCCTCGCCTCACGGCAATGCCCGGGCTGACGCTCGGAGGCGGGAGAGGGGTGTTGAGGTGGGGTATGGGGGGGGTTTGTGGAAGGAGTATGTGATGACCGCGGCGCAGAAATCAGTTTTTAAGCTGATTCCGGCGTGATTAATGGCGTGTGTTGGGAGACGTATTTGCTTTGGCGATGGAAGACGGAGCACGAGATGGAAAATAATGGCCTCGCCGTCTCGACAGTGTCGCTGTCTTTATTTATTTCATTTATTCCAAATTTCCGTCCACATTTTCAGGGGTGGTTATTAAGGCTTATTAGGTACATGCGCAGCGTTTAAAGGCCGGATGTTTTCGCTGCGAATGCGTCCGGTGTAGATTCGCTCAGGTGGTTTAACGTACGCGCGACGGAAACACGCAGCTGGGGATCGTCCTAAATGCGGCAGGAGGAAAGTGTGATAAATAACACCGATCATCTGATGCTCATAACCTCGACTGGTGTTGAGGAACATGCCGTGTGTGTGTGTGTGTGTGTGTGTGTGTGTGTGTGTGTGTGTGTGTGTGTGTGTGTGTGTGTGTGTGTCGACGCCGCCCTGAACAGTGAAGTCATCACTCAAAGAAACGGTCAGCAATAAAAAAGGACATGAGAGCATTTCAGTTGCCAGGAGAGACGGCGGCTGAAATGAAAAACATGACAGAGAGAGGGATGGGGGGGAAGGGATGGGGGGGGGACGGTCGAGGGAGGGAAAGATTTAGATGTTGCTAATGCCTAGTTGTTGGTTAACATTAGCCATCGACATAAATTCTCGTTCGCATATCGTTGACTTGCAGAAAGTAGAACTATTATTTTCACCGCACGCGCACACACAACACACACACACACACACACACACACACACACACACACTTCATGCTGTATTTACCTTCAGATCTAACAATCAATACAGACACATATTACCCCAGGAAAAAAAGTAGTAGGTGTAGGAGTAGTAGAAGAAGCAGTAGTAAAAGTAGTACTAGTAGTAGGAGTAGGAGTAGTAATATTAGTAGTAGTGATGGTAGGTGTTGTAGGAGTAGGAGTATTAGTAGTAGTGATGGTAGGAGTGTAGTAGTAGGAGTAGTAGAGTAGGAGTTAGTATTAGTGAGTGGGTAGGTGTAGTAGAAGTAGGAGTAGGAGTATTAGTAGTAGTGATGGTAGGTGTAGTAGAAGTAGGAGTAGGAGTATTAGTAGTAGTGATGGTAGGTGTAGTAGAAGTAGGAGTAGTAGTAGTAGTAGTAGGTGTAGTAGGAGTAGGAGTATTAGTAGTAGTGATGGTAGGTGTAGTAGAAGTAGTAGTGTTAATATTAGTGATGGTAGGTGTAGTAGAGGTAGTCATTAGTAGTAGTAGTAGTAGTAGTAGGAGTTGGAGTAGGAGTAGATGTATTAGTACTAATGATGGTACTAGTAGAAGTAGTAGTAGGAGTAGGAGTAGTAATGATGTTAGGTGTAGTAGAAGTAGGAGTAGTAGTATTAGTAGTAGTGATGGTAGGTGTAGTAGAAGCAGGGGTAGTAGTATAGTAGTAGTAGTAGTGATGGTAGGTGTAGTAGAAGCAGGGGTAGTAGTATTAGTAGTAGTGATGGTAGGTGTAGTAGAAGTAGGAGTAGTAGTATTAGTAGTAGTGATGGTAGGTGTAGTCGAAGTAGGAGTGGGAATAGTAGTATTAATACTAATGATGGTACTAGTAGAAGTAGTAGTAGGAGTAGGAGTAGGAGTAGTAATGATGTTAGGTGTAGTAGAAGTAGGAGTAGGAGTATTAGTAGTAGTAGTGATGGTAGGTGTAGTAGAAGTAGGAGTAGTAGTATTAGTAGTAGTGATGGTAGGTGTAGTAGAAGCAGGAGTAGTAGTATTAGTAGTAGTGATGGTAGGTGTAGTAGAAGCAGGGGTAGTAGTATTAGTAGTAGTGATGGTAGGTGTAGTCGAAGTAGGAGTGGGAATAGTAGTATTAATACTAATGATGGTACTAGTAGAAGTAGTAGTATTAATATTAGTGACGGTAGGTGTAGTAGAGGTAGTCATTAGTAGTAGTAGTAGTAGTAGGAGGAGGAGTTGGAGTAGGAGTAGATCTATTAGTACTAATGATGGTACTAGTAGAAGTAGTAGTAGGAGTAGGAGTAGTAGTAGTAATGATGGTAGGTGTAGTAGAAGTAGGAATAGTAGTATTAGTATTAGTGATGGTAGGTGTAGTAGAAGTAGGAGTAGTAGTAGTAGTAGTAGTAGTAGTAGTAGTTGTATTAGTGATATAGGTGTAGTAGAAGTAGGAGTAGTAGTATTAGTAGTAGTGATGGTAGGTGTAGTAGAAGCAGGGGTAGTAGTATTAGTAGTAGTGATGGTAGGTGTAGTAGAAGTAGGAGTAGTAATATTAGTAGTAGTGTGAGTGTGTAGGTAGAAGCAGTAGTGTAGTATTGTAGTAGTATTAGTAGTAGTATGGTAAGTGTAGGAGTGAGTAGTAGTAGTAGACGTAGTAGTAGTAGTTAGTAGTAGTGATGGTAGGTGTAGGTGTAGTAGAGTAGGACAGTAGTAGTAGTAGTAGTGATGGTAGATGTAGTCGAAGTAGGAGTGGGAATAGTAGTATTAGTACTACTGATGGTACTAGTAGAAGTAGTAGTATTAATATTAGTGATGGTCGGTGTATTAGAGGTAGTCATTAGTAGTAGTAGTAGTAGGAGGAGTTGGAGTAGGAGTAGATGTATTAGTACTAATGATGGTACTAGTAGAAGTAGGAGTAGTAATGATGGTAGGTGTAGTAGAAGTAGTGATAGTTATGTAGACAGACAGACAGACAGACAGACAGAGTGAGAGGAGTTGTATCTGTGGTATTTATTACAGTATAGCTCTAGTAGAAGAACGGCACCGCCGGCCTGCCATCCTTTGTATATATATATATATATATATATATATATATATATATATATATATATATATATATATATATTATTTTTTTTTTTTTTTTTTTTTTGGGAGGCAGCCAGCAGTCAGATTTGTGGCCTGCAGGCGGAGGGAGGGAGGGAGGGAGGGAGTGATGGAGGGATGGAGGGATGCATGGAAGTACGCTTTTAAAATAATTGTTCTCTTTTTTGTCTTCTCCTGCTCTTTGTGTATGATTAATACCTGCGTTACTAAATTTGTTCTTTCCGTCATTTTATTTACTCGGGCAATAATCGAATCGCGGACGTTCATCACAAAGGAAATACCCTGTGCTGAAACCGAGAGAGAGAGAAAGAGAGAGAGAGAGAGAGAGAGAGAGAGAGAGAGAGAAGAGAAGTAAGAGAGATAAAGAGGGTTATATATAGAGTACATTCATACACAAGACTTTCAGTAGCCTCTATCTATTCCGTTTAGATTGATACAGCATTAAAGCTCCTTTGTTCCCCCATTTAATTTCTTTCTTTCTATCTTTCTTTTTCTTCTTTCTTTCTTTCTTTCTTTCTCAAGGTTATCCACAACAATTCAACAGCAAAAAAAAATAAATATATAATAAACACGAAACCTGACCTTGAGAATTGTATTAACGCTGATTTATAGTTATCGAAATTGTATATACATATATACAGATAGATAGATAGATAGATAGATAGATAGATAGATAGATAGATAGACAGATAGATAGATAGATAGATAGATAGATAGATAGATAGATAGATAGATAGATAGATAGATAGATAGATAGAGTGAAAGAGACTCACTCTAAAGTCTGAGGTAATATCTCCAGTCCATTTTTAAGGAGGCTATTCCCAGGTTATTGGCTACTTTGTGTTTATGATCAATAACCTTTTTATTTACCTTGATTAAATTAACCAGTAATTAACCGTCCATATTTCTGTAATATTTACCTCGGCGGTAACGAGATAAAACACTGTGGGACTTGAAAAGAGAAGGAAGAGAACGTGTGAGAGAGAGAGAGAGAGAGAGAGAGTGAGAGAGAGAGAGAAAAGACGGATAAAGAGTGATTTTTTTCTTCATTTATTATATGCTTTGTGCATTTATTTATTTATTCATTCATTCATTCATTCATTCAATTACTTACCTATTGATTGATTTATTTACTTATTTATTTATAGTCTTTATATTCATTTCGCTATTATATATAATAGTAGAATTAGATCGAACCTATTGACCTCTTTTAATAAACGAACAAACGTCCACGCAACGCATACGCAAATTGCTGATCAATAAAAGGAACAAACCAATTAATCAATTAAGTAATTTGCCTCATTTAATTGCGTTTATATATTTGTTTAAATTCGTTTAGAATGAGACGTCAATCTAAATAATGCAGGGTTCTTACCCGTTTGTCTCATTAATAAATCAATAAATAACCATGCAGTACATATTTACAATTACTAACTAATAAACAAACAAACTAATTAATCAATTAAGTCATTTGCTTTTAATTGTACACTTTATTCTTTTCTGTAGCTGCTCGTTTTGAGCAGAGAGAGATCGAGATGTGTGTGTGTGTGTGTGTGTGTGTGTATGTTTGTATATTCGATACTTGTCATACCAATGACATCCTTTGAATCACTGACTCTTGAGAGAAAGAAAGAAAAGAAAAAAAGAAAAGAAAAGAGAGAGAGAGAGAGAGAGAATGCATCTATAAGTTCCTGAAACCCCCTCTGTTCCTCTCCATAGCCCCACGAGACCATGTGGGTGTTTATCATCTCAAAGGCACCTCGCACCTTTGAACGTCAATATCTTTGGACTCTCGAGTGTTCGGCGATGTGCAGCGACAGCCTTTTGTGTTTGTTTATTTATTTATTGTATTTATTTATTTATTTTCTTGCCGAACTATTATTTCACTAACATTCATTCATTCATCTTCTACCGCTTTATCCGATCGTCCCTCGGGTCACGGGGAGTCTGTGTCTATCTCAGGCATCTATGGGCGTTAAGGGAGGATACACCCTGGATGGAATGCCAACCGAAGATGCCGATCAATCAACCTGTGGGAATGTGGGAAAGCAGGAAAATGGTAAATGGTATTCATTCATCTTCTACCGCTTTATCCGATCCTCCCACGGCGTCTATCCAATCCGATCTCAGGCGTCTATGGGCGTTAAGGCAGGATACACCCTGGATGGAATGCCAACCCATCTCACACACACACACACACACACACACGTTCATACACTAGGGACAATTTTCCAAGGTGCCAATCAACCTACCGTGCATGTTTTTGGACCAGGGGAGGAAACCGGAGAACCCAGAGAAAAACCCGCTGAGACACGG
This sequence comes from Kryptopterus vitreolus, assembly GCA_030449085.1. Lineage (NCBI taxonomy): Eukaryota > Metazoa > Chordata > Actinopteri > Siluriformes > Siluridae > Kryptopterus > Kryptopterus vitreolus. The sequence goes on from JACRUU010000021.1 coordinate 10,556,462, forward strand.
GGAGAACATGCACAAACTCCACACACACATGGCCGAGACGGGACTCGAACCCGGACCCTGGAGGTGTGAGGCGAACGTGCTAACCGCTAAACCACCGTGCCCCCCTATTTGACTAACACTGGTTCCGATCTGTTTCTCCCATTGCTTCCATTGGAACCTCAATTAGCGACTGATTCATCTTCCTTTCCTCCTCTTGCTCCCTTTTATTACAGCAGTGGGTTGGTTTGCGTCTCCGACCCTCCACCGGGATCTAATCGCCCCGCTCTCTTCTTCCCCAGCTAAAGTCGGGCTTCTTATACAGTCTATAAAACCATCTGCTTATCGTTTCGACTCGTTCCCAGGCAGAGAAAGGTCATTCGGCGAAGTGTAAAATGACACTCTAAAACCTGGCAGCGTAAAACGATCAAGCTGTTTTAACCTTTACTTAAACGCAGTGCGCTCGGATTTAACCCCTTACTCATCACGCGTTTAACGGGCTCCTTTATTTCCGGGGAGCTCTATTCCCGGCTTCGGTACGAAGCGTGTTGGGCGCCATCGGGATTGGAAG
>JACRUU010000021.1:10562008-10604508 GCA_030449085.1 Kryptopterus vitreolus
GGGAATGCTTAGGGGTACCTCAGGAAGGGGGTTGGCGGTGAGGGGGGGTGGGGGTAACCCCCGGGGGTGGGGGTTATCTGTGGATGGTGATAGGCAAGTGTGGACATTCTATTGCAATTGTAGAGAAGAGATTGTACAGAAGAGTCTGATTTGTCATCCGTCAGTCAAGCGGATGTTTATACAGCGAGCTCCAGATGCCTTCAGGGAAGGTTTCAGTGCCGAATGCAATCCGGGACCGCCCTGACGAGGGGAAGACGAGGTATCGGGTAGTTTCTTATCGGGTAGTTTCTTTTGCAAGAGACTTTAAAAAGCCTCTAGTTCTGCGGTGCTAAAGGACACGAGGGAAGCTTTCATCCCTGCTCCAATGCACTACTGTGGAATTCTCGGAAGAAGCAGTCGGAATCCTGGCATTTTACACTCTGGGAAGCCAAGCAGAAATACATCACATGGCTGTCTTTTCTTTTCTTCCTTTTCTTTTTTTGTTTATTTTTTTTGTTTTTTGTTTTTTTTTTTTTTGTTCTTTTTTTTTTGGGGATTTTTTTTTTCATTTTTTTGTTTATTTATTTATTTATTTTTACAGCTCACTCTCCTATCAAAAAAAAAAAAAAAAAAAAAAGGCAAAGACATGCTTTCGGCTCTGGACCAGTTCTGGGCTAAAGAAGAAAAACCGCAGGAGCATCCATGTCTACACGAGATCAAACCAGAGAACTCATAGGTTTCGTGATGCCTTCACTCAGGAAAGCCCACCAGCCAGTTCAGCTAGCCAAAACTTTACATGATTAGCCATCTGCTAGCATCATTATCTGTTCTCCTGTGGATCCGACACATAAATGTACACACGGTTCCGAGTAAAAGTCAAAATCGCGGTTGGGTTTTTTTGGGGGCGGGGCTGGGGAAGCCTACGGCGAGACAAAGTCCAACAAGAGCATTTAAATGGTTATAAAATGAATACAATCATTTTCTTGGTATTACATTTAAACACATACATTTTGGTAAAACACTAAAATTGCTCCATTGTCCGAGAATGCAGGATTTCTTTTATTCGTTACATTTCCTGGGGATTTTATTCCTTCAGACCAGCTTTACAAACAGGGGCTTGAATTTGTGCAACAGGGAGGGAAAAAAAAAAGCCTTTTATTTGGATAAATAGGGTGTTTATTGCGCATAAAATTAAATATGGACCATTTAATTCCTTGCAAATGGACGTTTTTCCCCTCAGTGTAAAAATGTTAATTTGCGTTCCTAGAATTATATATATATATATATATATATATATATATATATATATATATATATATATATATATATATATATATATATATATATATATATATATATATATATATATATATAAACCTCCCACTCGGAACACACACTGTTTATCCCACCACATCATTTATTCTACAGTGTCTCCATTGTTCTGTGTCTTGTGGACGACCATAACATGCAATGTTTTTTTTTGTTGTTGTTTGTTTTTTCTTACAGTTACTGTTAAACTAAACTGTTAATCATAATCATTCATTCATTCATTCATCTTCTACCGCTTTATCCGATCATCCCTCGGGTCACGGGGAGTCTGTGTCTATCTCAGGCGTCTATGGGCATTAAGGCAGGATACACCCTGGATGGAATGCCAAACCCATCATCGCAGGACACACACACACACCACACACACACACACACACACACACACATTCATACACTAGAGACAATTTTCCAAGGTGCCAATCAACCTACCGTGCATGTTTTTGGACCGGGGGAGGAAAATCGGGAGGAAACCGGAGAACCCGGGAGAAAAAAAAACCCCCTGAGGCACGGGGAGAACATGCACAAACTCCACACACACATGGCCGAGACGGGAATCGAACCCGGACCCTGGCGGTGTGAGGCGAACGTGCTAACCACTAAACCAAGCGTGCCCCTTAAACTAATCAGAATGAAAAAAAATACGCTTAATATAGTTAATCAAAAGGATCTGTTTAATGTTTCGCCACCTTACTGTACGTTTCATGAATTACAAAAACCTCTTCTGCATTTCATAAGGTCTTCTAATCTTAAGGAGAATCTACTATTATAATGGTTATCACCATTATCGGGTCTCTTCAAGAAGAAAAGCCAATTGAGGCGGATCCGTGGGCGCTTATCAAGGACCCTCTCAGAAACCTTCAGGTCTCCAGAAACAAGCAACTGTAAGATATGGTTGTTTTAAGTAGTCCATGAGTCGGATCTGGGATGTCAAGTTCTACCAGGAACCGACCTGAGAGCATGCTCTTCTACCCTGGAAGTCACACCATTATCAGTATCTTCAGCCGTGATGTTTCCGGGGGCACTTATGGAGGACGTTCTCAGGATGGAACCTAGAAATTTCTCATGTTGGAGGTCAAATTGACAACAAGCCAGACTCAGGCAAGTTTACCTCCAGCCCCAAAATCCAGCCTTTGGGATGTACATCAAATAGAAGGTGTGTGAGACTTCTTTACCGAGAACTTGCATGCTTTTCTTCCCTGGGATGTCAAGTGAATTGCTCCGGGGACCTCTTTTAGGTTGCCTCCTGGTAGAGGAATTGGTTTCACCTCCCGGGTCAAGATTGGTCTCCAGAAACAAGCAACTGTAAGATATGGTCTTTTTAAGCAGTCCATGAGTCTGCGCCAGGATGTCAAGTTCTACCAGGAACTGACCCGAGAGCATGCTCTTCTAACCCTGGAAATCACACCATTATCAGTATCTTCAGCTGAGAAGAAAAGTCAATTGAGATGTTTCCAGGGGCACTTATGGAGGACGTTCTCCGGATGGAACTCATCATATTGGAGGTCAAATTGACAACAAGCCACACTCAAACAAGAAGTATCAGCTCCAAAATCCATTTTTCAGCAGTCTCTGGGTCAGTCTTTGGGATGTACATCAAGTAGAAGGTGTCTGATAGTTCATTACTGAGAACTTGCATGCTTTTGGTCCCCCAAGTGAATCGTTCTGGGGACCTCTTTTAAGAATTATCTCAGGTTACCTCCTGGTAGAGGAACCTAGAATCTCCATTTCATCCTGGTAGAGGTCACCTCAGCAACAAGCCACAATCGGTCATCTCCAGCCCAGAAACAAGCAGGAGACCATTGTCCTTTCCGTGGACTTTTCAAGTATTCCCTGAGTCGGCCCTGAGATATCAAGTAAGAGGTATCTACCAGGACCCGACCTGAGAGTATGCTCTTCTACCCTGGAAATCACACCATTAATAGTATCTTTAGCTGAGAAGAAAAGCCGATTGAGGTGGTTTAGGGGGCATTTATCGAGTATCTTTTGAGCTCAGCGCCTGGTAGAGAAACCTAGAAACCCTACATTTCCCCTGGCAGCGATCTGGCACGGATTTTCCACCTCTGCCCATAGACCTCAGCAAGGAGCGTCGTCTCTGTGAGATGATGTTTTAGCAGTCCCTGGGTTGTCCATCAAGTGGGAACTGATTCTTCTCTACCCGAGAGCCTCCTTTTCCACCCTACCATTCATCACTAATCTTTACTCCGATCCTGAAGTGGAGATGTATCAGGTACCTTGGAGATCCTACAGCAGATAGGGGGCTCAATGTTGGGGCTTGGTTGTTCTAGGATTTAAACGTGTAACCCACAGTCCAAAAGATCTCACAGGAGATGGTTGGAGATGCTTGACCTCCAGCAGGACAAATGGAAGGTTTCCTCACTATTATCTCCTGGCATTCCCACATTGGCGTACCACCAGCAGGATGTGGGAATTGAGCTTTTCTGGATGTTTACAGCCCACTGAAATTATTTTAAACAAACCACCAATTTTCTGCTCCGCTGCTTGATTACAGTTTCGGAGAAACACGAAGCACAAACAGTGCTGAACTACAAACTCAAGGACGGATTTTTGAGTGTTTATTCCACCATTTCATTTTCATTCCAACAGTCACCCAGATCGAGCCCTTGTTTTTCTTTTTCTTTTTCCTTTTCTCCACCGGAAACATCCCATAAACATCCTACACGATGAAATTGCGATCCTCGGGTTTCTTGCTGTAGTGTGAGATTCTCGCGTATGACGCAGCGCTCTATTATACTGCATTTCTCTATAATACTGATGGCCGTGGCATCATAATGATGTTATTAAGGATTGATTCGGGAAGGCGTGCGGGTGTGAAATGCATGGCCTGGTTCGCTGTCTTTAATAGAGAGTGTGAGAAGTGCTGCATGCTGGTGGCGATGGAATAAATACAAGCTGCAATGAAAAGTGTGAGAGCATTTCATTTTGTACAAACATAATCAATGGCTGTGGTTCATTTCTATAAGCAACACATGGAAAGGGGACAGACGAGGGGGGGAAAAGAACTAACCATATATATATATATATATATATATATATATATATATATATGTATTTTTTTTTTTGTACAGTATATACTGTTAAATGACTGTGACGAAGACAAGTACAGAAAACAAACAACCATTACAGAAAATAAGCAGAATAACAAGTACAAACAACAACGAAAATATGGGCAAAGCACCACAACAACAAAATACATGGACGCCATGGACATGAATGGGAAATGATACTAAGCAGGACATACAACAACAACAACAAAAATATGTGCAAAGAACCAGAACAACAACAATAAAAATACATTTTGCTATGGAGACGAATGGGAAATGATACTAAGCAGGGCGTACAACAACAACAACAACAACAAAAACAACAACAACAAATATATGGGCAAAGAACCAGAACAACAACAACAACAAAAATACATTTTGCTATGGAGACGAACGGAAAATGATACTAACCAGGGCATACAACAACAACAACAAAAATATGGGCAAAGCACCACAACAACAACAACAACAAAATACATGGACGCCGTGGAGACGAATGAGAAAAGATACTAAGCAGGGCATACAACACCAACACCAACAACAACAACAATATTTTCAAAGCACCAGAACAACAACCATAAAAAATATGAATGTGAATGGGAAATGATACAAGCCAGGGCACACAACACCAATAACAACAAAAATTTGGGCAAAGCACCACAACAACAACAACAACAAAAAAAAAACATGGATGCCATGGAGGCAAATGGGAAATGATACTAACCAGTGCATACAGCAACATCAACAACAACAAAAATGTGGACAAAGTACCACAACAACAACAACAACAAAAATACATTTTTCTATGGACGCGAATGGGAACTGATATTAACCAGGACATACAACAACAACAACAACAACAACAAAAATATGGGCAAAGCACCACAACAACAACATCAACAACAACAAAACATGGCCACCGTGAGAGACGAATGGGAAATGATACTAACCCGGGCACACAGCTATATAGCAGACTTTGCTCTGCATGTCAGGACCTGGGCAGGCCTCGGCTTGGTGCTCCGGGCCAGCGCAGCTCCTGCTCCGAGCCCGAGAGCCCCGACCGCACGAGACCGAACACAGACTCCATGCTGACCACTCTTCCCAGAGGCTGAGAACTGCAAACACTGATATCTTTTAACACGTGCAAAAGTTTTCAGTCCCCTTTCCACTATATATATATATATATATATATATATATATATATATATATATATATATATATATATATATATATATATATATATATATATATTCATTCATTTTCTACCGCCGCTTTATCCGATCTTCCCTTGGGTCACGGGGAGCCTGTGCCTATCTCAGGCGTCTATGCCCCCAAGGCAGGATATACCCTGGATATACACACACACATTCATACACTAGGGACAATTTTCCAAGGTGCCAATCAACCTACCGTGCATGTTTTTGGACCGGGAGGAAACCGGACAACCCAGGAGAAAAACCCCCTGAGGCACTGAGGAGACGGGGAACATGCACAAGCTCCACACACACATGACCGAGACGGGAATCGAACCCGGATCCTGGCGGTGTGAGGCGAACGTGCTAACCACCACGCCACCACCGTGCCCCCATATATATATATATATATATATATATATATATATATATATATCTATATATATATATATATATATATATATATATATATATATACACACACATATACACACACAGGGTATATTACTGGGGGGGATCCTGAGGTTTCGATTTACGTATATGGTGCTGGAAGACATGCGTGGTGCGTGGCTTAGCATCCTTTTTGATGTGTATCTATACAATATTGCATGTATATATATATATATATATATATATATATATATATATATATATATATATACCCGAAGCACTCGGACTTTTGGAAAGAACGTGGGCACACGAAGGATAGAATTTTTGCTACACTGACGACCCAGATGGCTGTAAAAGTGCACAGTAATGAGTGAGAGTGAATAATGAAATGCCGGAGAGAATGGAGGCTCCTTGCCAGGACGCAGCATTTGCAACAACAGCAAAAAAATAAATAAATAAATAAATACGGCACGCCAGCCAGATAAACCAACCAGGCGACGAGGTACTACACGGCCCACAGGGCATTACAGCAGCCTGTTCATCCCTCCTGTTCATTTAAACCCATGATTGGTTTTAATGCACGAGCGGCAAAGCCGATCACTGCTTTGTTAGCAAAAGCAACCGGATGCTAATTCGAAGTAGCTTCTCGGCGCCGAGATAAAAGTGCACGCCGACGAAGGAGAGAAAATGAAAAGGGGGAATAGAACAGACGAGAAGTGAAGTGGATGCTCGAGGAGGAAGGGGCACACACACACACACACACACACACATGTGAAAATAGAATAGTGTGAGTTGATGAGAGGCAGCGGGGTTGGAGAGATGGATGAGATTTAAGAGCAGGATTCGGGGATCATGGTTGAGAGCAGTGAGGATTTCTGAAGGGAGCAAGACGAGAAGGAGGTTTGGAAAGATAGAGGAAAGAAGGAAAAAAAAAAAAAGAAAAAGAAAAAAGGAGGGAGGAGGGATAGCGGGAGCCCGCACTGTGTCGAGCAGGGATGTCGCATGAATTATGTATGCCGATAAATAATTAATCTGGCTCTGTAGTGCAAAGCTTAAAAGAGGCACGGCTTAAACCGAACACTGAGCAGCGGCAAAGGAGAGAGAGAGAAAGAAAAGAAAAAAAACTCACATAAAGTGGTCGTGAAAGGAAAGGAAAGGAGGGGAGGGGGAGAGAGCGGCGGTATCGAATCTGAATGTCGAAAAGATTTCATCTGCAATGCAAACACGGCAGGTATGAGATTACCAGGCGCAGTGTAGTGATGAAGCGAAAGACGCAGTGCACCGAGTGTCGAGGGGCGTCGCAGTCGCTCCATCAAGCAGACTTGGGAAGTGTTATGGGGTGGGGGGTGTTGGGGTGTTTTCGGTGGGGGGGATTAAGAATTGGTATTGGCGAGTTGTGTCTCTTGGGTCCCCTGAGCAAGGCCCTTAAACCTCATTGTTGTATTATTGCTGACCCTGGGTTCTGACCTGACTATATTTCTGCGAGGAAAGGTTGATGGGATGAATGGTTGTAGAGGGGCGGTGGATAAGCGAAAAAGGCATGATGGATCTGTAGATATTGGTCTCAAGTCCTAGGCAAAACAAGCTGCCAATTTTGGGCCCCTGAGCAAGGCCCTTAATCCAATAGCGGCATTTTTTTATAAGATAGTCTCTCTGGTAAAGGTGTTTAGAATGTGAATGTGGATGGATGGATGGATGGATGGATGGAGAGGTGATAGTTTAGTGGTAAATGCACTTTGGTTTCAAATCATAGCCACAATAAGCTGTTGACTTTGGGCCCCTGAGCAAGGCCCTTAATCCAATAGCTGCATTTATGAATTAGTTAAATGTAAGTCGCTCTGGTAAAGGTGCTTATAATGTGAATGTGGATGGATGGATGGATGGATGGATAGAGTGATGACAGTTTAGTGGTAAATGCACTTTGGTTTCAAATCGTAGCCACAACAAGCTGCTGACCTTGGGCCCCTGAGCAAGGCCCCTAACCCAATAGCTGCTCATATGTATGTTTATGAATTGGATGCAAGTCACTCTGGTAAAGGTGTCTATAATGTGAATGAGGATGGATGGATGGATGGATGGATGGATGGATGGATGGTTGGTAGCATAATCGTAAAGGTACTTTGTATCTAAAGGTCTCAAATCATAGCCACAATGAGATGCCGATTTTGGGCCCCTGAGCAAGGCCCTTATGGACCTAAATATATGGACCTAAAGATCATCCTAATCCATGAAGTCTACCTACATAGTAAAAATTATATATATATATATATATGCGAGATGAATATATACATAACATATATATGAGATATATATGTTATATGCTATGTAACAAATGTCCACCTGGCATTTGAGCCCATTCTCTCTCCAATAGAAGTAGGGCACTGTGAAAAAACAAACTAATAAACAAACAAATAAATAAATAAATAAATAACGGATTCGCTTCCAGTAGCAATTAATTTCACATACACCTCCTCCGATTTCTCTCAGTTTGTCTGGAAACCTGTAAATCTCCCATTTTGAAAGCGTGGGCCAGTGGAAAATGATCTCTAGCAGGACATCGCTCGCTCCTGCCAGACGTAACATGGAAAACCTGATTATTCTAATCATTTTCAGTGTTTTTTAGTGAACAATGGGCTGGGGGGGGATCAGGGATCTAGACTGGGGTTGAAGCAGCACTTTGGTGGAGTGTGACTGTTGTAGTGTAGCATGCTGACCTGGACTCGACAGAATAACTTGGGTTTCATCTAATCAAAGCAACGATTTCGTTCCACTGTTCCAGGAATAGGTAGTGCCCTGGTCAGTGTCCTGGACAGTGCCTGGGTCAGAACCCTGAACATTACCTAGATTAGTGCCCAGGCCAGTACCCAGTTCAGTACCCTGGTCTGTGTCCTGGTCTGTCCCCTGGAGAGTGCCTTGGTCGGTACCCTGAATAGGACCCAGTTCAGTACCATGGATAGTACCCCTGACAGTGCCCTGGAACGTGTCCTGGTCAGTGCCCAGGTCAGTGCCCTAGTCTGTGTCCTGGTCATTACCCAGTTCAGTACCCAGAGTCATTACCCTGGTCAGTATCTTGGTCTGTGTCCTGGTCATTACCCAGTTCAGTACCCAGAGTCAGTACCCTGGTCAGTATCTTGGTCTGTGTCCTGGTCATTACCCAGTTCAGTACCCTGGTCAGTGTCCTGGAAAGTACCTTGGTCGGTACCCTGAATAGGACCCAGTTCAGTACCATGGATAGTACTACTGACAGTGTCCTGGTCTGTGTCCTGGTGAGTACCATGGTCAGTACCCAGGCCAGTAATCAGATTAGTACCCAGGTCAGTGCCCTGGTCTGTGTCCTGGTCAGTACCCAGTTCAGTACCCATAGTCAGTGACCAGGTCATTGTCTTAGTCTGTGTCCTGGTCAGTACCCAGTTCAATACCCAGAGTCAGTGCCCAGGTCATTGTCTTGGTCTGTGTCCTGGACAGTACCCAGTTCAGTAACCAGGTTAGTACCCAGGTCAGTTCTCTGGTCAGTACCTTGTATATGATGTATATTAATATATGTGTTTATCGCATGTTTATCGAGTAAACAAATCTGGACTAAATGAATTAAAAGGGCACATCAAGGAGGAACAATTGTTTTGCTTAATTTATTTTTTTTGCTGATGGAAACTGTATTAGATTATCATCTCACTTCATCACGCATAAAGATTTCAATTTGAATTTATTATCACTCGGTGCATTTAATTCCGTCATAAAGCATGTATTGAAAGAGACAAACGATTTGCCTCTGGGTTCAATTGCTGTTCTTGGTTGCCAGCTTGGCCACATCTCAATGGGACCTTCTGTTCATCAAATACAGTTCAAATACAAATTAAACACTTTGATACGTCTTTTTTTTTTTAACTCATTTAATATAGATGAAAATATATCGGTGTCAGATGTATTACTTCCCTTTCATAATACTTTGTCATTTTTTTGGCCTCCAGAACATGAATTAGAAGGTCTAATCATTCGGGATGGGAGAAAGTCTGCAGGTAGATATTCTGTAGTGAAGACAAAAGGAGTGTAAATATTCGAGATGGAGTGATCTGCTCCGTCTCTACTGATCTGGGAAAAGGATTGTCGGCATACATGCATTTTTTTTTTCCCCTTGCCCTCGGTCCGCATTAAAACGACGTTATGCAATCGCTTGGCAAAGAAAGTTGTCTGAACAAACTCAGAGGTCAAGATGAGACACGAGGAGATGTGAGGAAATAAACGAATATCTAAATAAATAAATAAATAAATAACCGGCGCACCTAGCGCGCAGCGTGGAAAGCCACTGATTAGATAATTGCTAAGCGTGACGTGCTAATTGTGCATGTGGTATTGCCAAGACTAATCAGCAAAGGCAGGCGTTATATGCAACTGTGCTGTGCTGAACACAGTGTCATTCCTTGACATGCAATTTGGGCTGAGTGATTACAAATCATCTGTAATATTCATTAAAAAAAAAGAATAATAACAATAAAAAATACACAACAACAATAATAATAATAATAATAATAATAATAATAATAATAATAATAATAAATAATAAGAGGAAGAAGAAGACCCTAGATTTCTTTAAAAGAAATCGAAATAAAATCAAAGAAATAATATTATACAACTAATATAATATATTATAATGGAAATAATAATAAATCACAAGGTAATGCTCGAAAAAAAAAAAGGAATTGCTACAAAAAAGCTACTTAATATTAAACTGCTGAATTTTTTAACAAAAATGTATTATATCTATAATAATTAATTAGTAAGCACAAATTCTGGCACTAATAATTAAAAATGTAATAATAATAATAATAATAATAATAATATCAATAATAAAATAAATAAATAATAAAACACTAGGGGCACGGTGGCGTTAGTGGTTAGCACGTTCGCCTCACACCGCCAGGGTCCGGGGTTCGATTCCCGTCTCGGCCATGTGTGTGTGGAGTTTGTGCATGTTCTCCCCGTGTCTCAGGGGGTTTTTTTTCTCCGGGTTCTCCGGTTTCCCCCCGGTCCAAAAACATGCACGGTAGGTTGATTGGCACCTTGGAAAATTGTCCCTAGTGTATGAATGTGTGTGTGTGTGAATGTGTGTGTGTGTGTGTGTGCCCTGCGATGGGTTGGCATTCCATCCAGGGTGTATCCTGCCTTAATGCCCATAGACGCCTGAGATAGGCACAGACTCCCCCCCCGTGACCCGAGGGAATATCGGATATAGCGCTAGAAGATGAATGAATGAATGAATAAAACACTAACATGGGCAACACTAAAGAAACCCTAGACAACACATTATATCATATTATATATTATATATATATATATATATATATATATATATATATATATATATATACACCCACAATAGCTACAAATGATCTGTTTATCCTGTCTTGGGTTTAAATTCATACATTTGTTGAGAGGTTAATTGAAGATACGATCAGTGAAGTGAATTCAATGTAGTAATTCACCCTTGTCAAGAGGGACTAACCACTAATCACGGGTCCTAATGGTACGATTGGCACGGCTTCACAACACAAGAAAAACAAGAAACTTGATCAGCCAAAAAAACAATTTTGTAGCAGGTAATTAACCAATGATAGAACAAAACCTAAAGGCAGGATCAAAACCCAAACAAAGGCACATGGCCAAATCAAAATGAAAGCACGCGGAGGACACGGAACAATGGCGAGCGCCGCTCACAGCGGCGAGAGAACATATTAAATCACAGGCTCAAATTGCTAATCATGCCTGTGACAACATCATAATGTGTTGCCAAAAGAAAATGTGGCCTTAAATAATGACCTCTATATAATTATCATTCATTTCAAATAACCACCAGGTGACATCAGCAGCCCGATAGTTAAATATGCCCAAGTATAATCTGGGGGGGGAAAAAAAAAAAGTGGAGCTCTTACACAGCTGATTAATCTCAGTTACTTTAACTCGGATATAATTATGCCTCGGTGAGGTCTTTATTCAGAGAGCTTCCATTAACTCTGAATGAAATCACTCCATCATAAAGAGCACACTGCCTATCTTTTAGTGCTGATTGGCACCTCAACAGACTCTTCATAATGACACAAGACAATGTCCTCACACACTCCACAAAGACAGACTGGGCTCTCCTCATCATCCACTTTTAATGAAGCAAAGCTTTTGTAAAAAAATAAAATAAATAAATAAATCATGCCCCCCCCCCCCCCCCCCCCCCCAAAAAAAAAAAAAAAACTATATGATCTAACGTTTTTAGATACTCTTTATGATAGCGAGGACGCCTGTGATCACTCGACATTAACCAGGAGGAACTTTTCTCTTTTATATCTGATTAAGTTATAGTATAGTATGACTATAGTATGTAGTATAGTATAGTATAGTATAGTATAGTATAGTATAGTATAGTATAGTATAGTATAGTATGTATTGTATTGTATTGTATTGCATAGTATTATACAATACGGTATAATAAAGGATAGTGTAGTATAGTATAGTATAGTGTATTATAATATAATATAGTATAATACAATTTGGTTCAATATAGTATAGTGTAGTAGTGTATAGTATAGTGCAGTACAATATAGTATAGTATAGTATATAGCGTATAGTATAGTATAGTATTGTATATGTATTATAGTATAGTATAGTATAGTATAATACAATACGGTTCCATATAATAAAGGTATAGTGTAGTATAGTATAGTATAGTATAGTATAGTGTATTATAATATAATATAGTATAATTTGGTTACAATTTGGTTCAATATAGTATAGTGTAGTAGTGTATAGTATAGTGCAGTACAATATAGTATAGTATAGTATAGTATAGTATAGTATAGTATAGTATAGTATAGTATAGTATAGTAGTACAGTATAGTATTTGTATTTCATATAGTATAATGTATAGTGTATATATCGTAGTAATAGTAGTATATAGTATAGTAGTATAGTATAGTATAGTATAGTATAGTCAGTATAGTATTTGTATCTGTAAATTGTATATACATAGTATAGTAGTGTAGTATAAAAGTATAGTATAGTATAGTATAGTATAGTATAGTATAGTAAAGTATAGGTATAGTAATGGGTATAGTATAATACGACTATTGTATAATAATAGTATAGTGTAGTATAGTATAGTATAGTATAGTATAGTATATATAGTATATATATAATATAGTATAATACAATTTGGTTCAATATAGTATAGTGTAGTAGTGTATAGTATAGCGTAGTACAATATAGTACAATATAGTACAATATAGTATAGTGTAATATAGTTTAGTAAAGTATAATGTAGTATAGTATAGTATAGTATAATACAGTATAGTATAAGGATATAGTATAGTATAGTATAGTATAGTACAGTATAGTATAGTTTAGTAAAGTATAGTATAGTGAAGTAAAATATAGTATAGTATAATACAATACAGTATAGTATATATTAAATATAAGACAAATAAACAAATAAACAATGTTCCACACTTGCAAACATACAACATTCCATGTGTCTGGGCAAATTTAAACTACACATCCAAATTAAAGATAGAACTATACAACAAACAAACAAACAAACAAACAAAGTACTACAGTTTGTTTAATAAATAAACAAATAAAAATAAATAAATAAATATTTTCTAAGTGGCTTTATGTATTAAATTCAAACTAAAGGCAATTAATAATAATAATAATAATAATAATAATAATAATAATAATAATAATAATAATAATAAAGACGAAGAGGACGAATCCGCAGTGACATTTTCTTTTCTTAACATTTTTTTTTTTTGCTAAAAAAGAATTACCTTGTAAATAATAAGTATTAAATGAACGAATGAAACTCTTTAATCATTAAATAAATCTCCACAGTGATGCGGAAATGTACTGCATAATATTCGCTAATTTGTCGATGATATACTCCATCGCCACGCTAGCCGTTATTCCGGAGGAACCCGAAACCCTGCCGCGTTTTATGCCGAGGTTGGCATTTCACAAACGATATTTATTATCATAATTATTTCCAGATTAGACAATAACATTATAGGGCAGGATCAGATGAGGTACCTGACCTGTGTGCTGTATCTTATTAGTTTCTTGCAGCGCTACAAGAAGACGTGTTCCGTAATCACAGCTGCGGCAGAACTACTCGAGAACTTCCACTCATGTAAGTCATTTAAACCACACCTCCGGGGGTTCAGCGGATAATAACTTCTTGTAATAAGACGATCGCGGCGCATGCCTTACCTGTCGTGATGTGATTTTTTTTAAAATCCGGGTCTCCGAGTCCGATTAAAAGCTACGATTTGGCGCTTTTAAAGACATCTGACGGATCTGAAAGTCATTCATTCATTTTCTACCACTTTATCCGATCTGCCTATCTCAGGCGTCTATGGGCATTAACGCAGGATACACCCTGGATGGAAGGCCAACCCATCACACACACACACACTCTAGGTACAATTTACAGTTTTTGGACCGGAGGAGGAAACCGGAGAACCCGGAGAAAAAAACCCTGAGGCACGGGGAGAACATGCACACACATGACCGGGACGGAAATCGAACCCGGACCCTGGTGGTGTGAGGCGAACGTGCTAACCACTAAACCACCCCTGTGGTGCCCCCTGTGAAAATCATTCATTCATTCATCTTCTAGCGCTTTATCCGATCTTCCCTCGGGTCACGGGGAGTCTGTGTCTATCTCAGGCGTCTATGGGCATTAACGCAGGATACACCCTGGATGGAATGCCAACCCATCGCACACACACACACACACACACACACACACACACCACACACACTCTATGGACCATTTTTTTCCACGGTGCCAATCAACCTACCGTGCATGTTTTTGGACCGGGGGAGGAAACCGGAGAACCCGGAGAAAAACCCCCTGAGGCACGTGGAGAACATGCACACATATGGCCGAGACAGGACTTGAACCCGGACCCTGGCGGTGTGAGGCGAACGTGCCCCCTGGGAAAGTCAGATCTCTTAATATTTATTAGTATTGCTTATTAGTCCATATAGTGTGGATGTAAATGATGCATAAACATGCTAACAGGTAGGCTTTGGAGATGGGGTGGATGGAGGATGGGGGGGGGGGGGGGTAGATAAAGAAGGAGAGAGAGAAAAACAAAAAGACAAACAAAGGTAGCATTTAGCACACTTCGTTTCCGGGAATGTACTGTACATGTCCGAACTAACAATAAGAGACAGATCGATTTAACCAGCCGACTGCTTCACTGCACAAATATCCAACGAAGTGAAGGCCTACAAATACAACATGACAACAAACATACAGACGCTTGTAAATCAACACATGATATGGGCAACACACACACACACACACACACACACACACACACACTATGCATACATATGTATACATCTTCTACCTTCTACCGCTTTATAACCGCTTAAATCCGATCTTCCCTCGGGTCACGGGGAGTCTGTGTCTATCTCAGGCGTCTATGGGCATTAAGGCAGGATACACCCTGGATGGAATGCCAACCCATCACACACACCCACACCGTGCCACCCCCCCCCCCCCTTGAAAAAATCTTGAAAAAAAAAAAAGAGAAAAAAAGCAAAAAGCACAACGTAATTAATATAATAACACTTTCCAATATGAGGTTTGTGCTTGAACTATTCTAATTAATAATCCCTCTCCAAATAAAATACACTTTCACTATGATTGCATTGGCCAATTAATTTGGTGCATTTTGAATTTTTGCCAAAGATGGTGCACGCGCGTGCGTGTGTGTGTGTGTGTGTGTGTGTGTGTGTGTGTGTGTGTGTGTGTGTGTGTGTGCGTAAGTAAGCGAATGTGTGTGTGTGTGTGTGTATTCAGCTCAAGCCTTGGGAATCCCCTTCTGCTCTTAGTCCCAGTGCAACAACAATAGCGCTCGGCACTGAATTATAAATAGGCTACACAGAAGGTCAGCGTAAATCACTTGCACACTTGTTCATCCATAATGAAAGAGTACAGCGAGAAAGACAGAGATGCCAGGTGCATCGTGGTCCGTAGCCGTAACGCGGCTCCTTAATAATAGACCTCTCCAGCGTGGCGTTCGTCTTTTTCATGAAAACGCGTTGTTGTTGTTGTTGAGACCAATAGACACTAATAGACGCTGTGTTTTGTCATGTGTCCGATTTTTCTACTGGTTTTACGTTAATTATTCCCGTCTTTTTTTTTTTTTTTCGGCAGGTTCCAGCTGTCCGGAAAACCACGGGATGATGAAAAAAAAACAAAAAACGTCCGGCTGTGTTTTGATTCCCGCCATCGACGAGTTCGGACCGACGATTTTCCCAACAAAACCAAATCAAAGGCACCGAGAACTCGTTTCTAATTTAATACCTCTAATTTTTCTAATTTTTAAAGATTGATTCTGATTCGCTGTAATATGCGAGAATTCTATTGTTTACAAACGCATTATTTATTTATGTATTATTTATTTCTCGCGTTTATGATCCGGATAGGTTCGGCGCGCTTCTGCAGTAACCACTGAAGGTACAAATGACGGTGCTACAGCATGATGTCATCAGCCATTATCCAATCAGATCGATCAATCAATCAATCAATCAATCAATCAATCAATCGATAAATACATTGTTATGTACTGTGGTTATAAAGGTACAACATAACCACTTATTTATTTATTTTTGGGTGTATTATTAAAGGTAGGTAATATAAAATGAATACATTAATTATTTAATTAATTAATTAATATATTATTATATTATATATTAAAATAATTAAATGCCATTGGTTGCTCTAATGTTATTAACTAAGCGCTGCCAAAGGTAAAAAATAAACATATGATGTTTATTTGACATCCTCACTCATTATCTAATCAGAGTGATGAATCAATGAAGAAATAAATAATTAAATGCATATATTGTTTATGTACTGAAGTTATAAAGGTTGCAACACAACCACTTATATGACCACGGATAACAAATAAAGAAATATAGGCATAAATAAATAATAATACAAGAATTTGGTTTTTTTTTTTTTTTTTCTTTTATATATTAAAATAATAGAATGTTATTTGTTTTAATAATCTCTACTAAAGGTACTGTAAAAATAAACACATGAGGGTGCGACAACATGACATCACTCATTATCTGATCAAAGCAACAAGTAAATAAATAAAATGTCTTCTTTATGCCATATATATATATATATATATATATATATATATATGGAGATATAGCGATATATATATATATATATATATATATATATATATATATATATGTGTATATATTGATTATTTCATATTTATTCTTTACATATTCTTTAAATCTTTATATACATATTTATATATTCTTTTAATATGAATTTCTCGTTAATGACAATGTTATTTGTTTAGTGTTGGTGACGTGGCTCCTTTAAGAATTGTGTTCCGGTTGCTTTTCCATATAAACTGGTGATACGGTGTTTAAGGTTATACGGAAGCGCTTTATTGCGTTCGGGAATAAAAATGAGCTTTATTGCAGTAATACGGATTTGGGAATGCGATGCGCTTTGCGTAAGGTTCCATACGGTAATATACGCTAATATAGTGAGGAGATCGTACCTGTTGTGAATGCGCAGCTAGGGGGCGTAATTCAGGGGGGAAATTTAGGAAGCGTGAGTGGATGCACTGAACGTTTATTTATTTATTTGTTGTTGTACTACTCACATAGTAATGCACACTGCGCTATAACAAGTTAATAACATTAACTATATACACACACACACACTCATATAGTATTTTCCGATCATATAGTATATGAGTATATAGTACTCATATATGCATATTTATATATAATATATATATATTATATATATATATATTATATATATATATATATATATATATATATATATATATATATGTATATAGAAAGAGAGAGAGAGAGAGAAAATCTTAGCATAATAAGAACATCTAATCCTGATCCATCCCAAATCCGTGACCAAGCCGCATACCTTCGACATGAATTCATTACTTCTTGAGATCATCTGCCTCTGCCCCGATTCCTCACGCTCCACCAACGGGAGTAAAAATACATCAAACGCCAACCTTACAAACCCATTTATCATCAAAGAGCAAGTTTGGATATCAACATTCCTGCGGAATATCAAACTCGGGCGGGAAAAATTGCATTTCTTCATTTGCATAAGTACGTAATTAGCGCACGGGATGATCTCCATCATCCAAACTAATGGAGAGTCATGAATGGCGTGTGTGAAGGGAATGCTGACTCGCCTTGCGGGTCGTGTTTATGAAACGCCTCGCGGGCAGGAGATTAAAAACGTAGTGTATGTTTAAGGGAATTTACATAGTGTCAGTGGTAAGGACATAAATAGGAAACATTTGTCCTTAAAAGTGCGTTTCGTTGATTATATGCAGGTATAAATTTCAAGGTTGTTTAAAAAAAAAAAAACAGCGCACCGATAATATTCATTCTTGAGCCAAGTTGAATTACGCTATATTTTTAGGAGAAATTCATTAACTTCAAGATCACAGTCATATACAAACTAGAAATCAGATACAAACTAGATCCACTGTGCATAAAGGCTTCGTAATAAAGCGAATAATAAAGCGTAATAGAGCGTAATAAAGAAAAAAACACACACACTCACATATATATATATATATATATATATATATATATATATATATATATATTATATATATATCTAGATATATAATATTAAAACATTTAAATTTAATTAAATCAAGTTAAATAAAATGCAAATAAAATAATTGAAATTAAATAAAGGAAAGGTAAAATAAAATACAATTTCATTCATAAATATAATTCATAAAATGAAATAAATGAAGAAATCAAATTTAATTAAATACAATTTAATGAATTTATATTAATAAGGAAAAGTAAAATAAAATCAAATTTAGGAAATACAGTAAAATACAATGAAATGAATTCAAATTAAATAAAAAAGTCAAATAAAATACAATAAAATGAAATAAATCAAATCCAAATTCATCAAATTAAATTCAATTAAATCAATTTAATTCAATAAAGAAAAGTTCAAAATTAAATTAAATAAATGGGAAAAAAATATATATAATCTAATAATAATAATAATAATATAATGGGAAAATTCTGTCCCAATTTATAAAGTGTATTCATAGTCGATTCACTTGGGTGGGAAGGGTTGGGAAAAAGTCTAGACATGAATTAGGCAACCCAAGGATTGTCTGGGAATTTGATTGAGCTTCATCTTTCAGGATTTTACATTTTTTTTTATTTTTTATATATTTGTTATTTATTTATTTTAGAGACACCTCTGTACAAAATTATTCCAAAGTAAAAAAAAATACACTTAAGCAAGAGGAATGTTGTCGTACCTGCCATAGAGATGAATGTTTATTTTTCAGAATAATTGTGTGTGTGTGTGTGTGTGTGTGTGTGTGTGTGTGTTCGGATTTGTGTTTAGTGCCAAGTTCTAACAAGATACATGACTTTGTGTAGTCATTCCCATGCAGACTATACACCGTGGCGTCACAATTAGTGGCAGGTGTGTGTGTCCTCATGCGGGATATTTATAGTGTGTGTGTGTGTGTGTGTGTGTGCGGGGGGGGTTTGAGCGTGGGGTTAAATAAAGAGGGAACTCTACCTGCTTGATGCTGCGGCTCACCTGGGCAGGTGGCAGTGTTGTTGCAAAGGCGCGTCTCCCTCAGCGGCCCGCTGCACAGTGTGCCATAAGGCGAGGACACACAGGAGCGAGTACGCACCTGCCAACCCTGCCCACAAGTCAACGAACACACACTCCACTGAGACCACTCTTCAGCTGCCGGATCACCTGTGAAAGCAAAGTGAGGGCCAGGTTTACTCACTGTGTGTGTCGTGGAAAGGAGGCTTGTCGCATATACATTATATATTAGTTACAGCGCCCCCTGGAGCACAGAGGGTTTAAGGGCTTGCTCAAGGACCCCCAACCTTCCTGTCAGTAACCCAGAGCCTTAATCACTGAGCTACACCCCTCCCCTAGTGACCTTGCACAAGGGCCCATGACACCGGGTGACACCGGGACTCGAACCCTCGACCTTCCGATCAGTAGCCCAGAGCCTTAATCACTGAGCTACGCCCCTCCCCTAGTGATAGTTTAGGGCCTTGCTCAAGGACCCAGGAGAGGCAACTTGGTGACAATGGGACTCGAACCCCTAACCAGCCGATCAGTAGCCCAGAGCCTTAATTAATGAGATACACCCCTCCTCTAGTGATGGTTCAGGGCCTTGCACAAGGACCCAAGAGTGGCAGCTTGGTGACACCAGGGCTCGAACCCCTGACCTCCCGATCAGTAGCCCAGAGCCTTAATCAATGAGATACACCCCTCCCCTAGTGATGGTTCAGGGCTTTGCACAAGGACCCAAGAGTGGCAGCTTGGTGACACTGGAACTCGAACCCCCGACCTTCTGATCAGTAACCCAGAGCCTTAATCACTGAGCTACACCGCTCCCCTGGTGACCTTGCACAAGGGCCCAAGATACCGGGTGACACCGGGTGGCACCGGGACTCGAACCCCCAACCTTCCGATCAGTAACCCAGAGCCTTAACCACTGAGTCACAACCTTCCCCTAATGATAGTTTAGGGTCTTGCTCAAGGACCCAGGAGAGGCAGATACCTGGCTGATACCGGGTCTCGAACCACCGAGCTTCCGATCAGTAACCCAGAGCCTTAATTACTGAGCTACACCCCTCCCCCTAGTGATGGTTTAGGGCCTTGCACAAGGACCCAAGAGTGGCAGTTTGGTGACACGGGGACTTGAACCCCCGACCTTCCGATCAGTAAACCAGAGCCTTAATCACTGAGCTACACTCCTCCCTTAGTGACCTTGCACAAGGGCCCAAAGACACCGGGTAACACCGGGACTCGAACCCCCGACCTCCCGATCAGTAGCCCAGAGCCTTAATCACTGACATACACCCCTCCCCTAGTGATAGTTTAGGGCTTTGCTCAAGGACCCAGGAGAGTCAGCTACCTGATTGATACCGGGTCTCGAACCCCCAACCTTCCGATCGGCAGCCCAGCGCCTTAAACCATTTAGAAAGTGACCTTGACCTTAGAAAGTCACCTTTTTCAAGATTTTATATCTCGATTGTGTTCTTATATCATTTCCCGAGTGAGTCCTCTCAGTGCCTATGTGAATATGAAGTCTCACAACACTACGGAGTCACGCCCTGAAGATCATACAGAATATATAGAGATGGGTAGAGCTGCATCTTCCCGGAGACTCTACAGGAAAATAACACCCGAGTTTGTTTTGTAGCACTACAAAAGCCTGTTTACGATTAACCTTTATTTGGCACATATACATTACAACACAGTGAAAGTTCTTTCAAAGTTGTTTTTGNATGGGGGGCATGATGGGGGGGGGGGGGGGGGGGTCAGAGCGCAGGGTCAACCACGATACAACAGCGCCTCCTGGAGCGTTAAGGGCCCAAGATTGGCAGTTTGGTGATACCAAGGATTAAACCCTTGATCTTCCGATCAGTAGCCCAGCACCTTAAACCACTGAGATACCCCCCCCCTCCCCAAAGGGCCGAACCAGGGGGCATTTCAATTCCCTTGTGTGTGTGTGTGTGTGTGTATATGTGTATCATTGTCTATGCATCTCCTGGTTTATTCCAAAGCCAGGGTCCTCTAGACCAAAAGAAGGCTTTATGGTCCACAATCAAGAGCCCACCAGTGGCATCTTAGCGGTAATGAGACTCAAACCCCCGACCTCCTGATTAGTAATCCAGCGCTTTAACCACGTCCACTTCCCCATATAATGATATATAAATCCCGTCGAATTTCCCGACAATTAAACATTAGCCAAGGCGTCAGTGAGCACGATATTATCACTCAGCCCAAATCTACAGCAGTGTCAATGATTCAACTCCAAAAACATTCCAGGTGTTACTCAGTTGTACATTTGGCCACGACTGGATTATTCAACCATAATACTTTAGACTACGAGCCATTAGCTGCACAATTTTACACACCGTGAAATGGGCTGATAATACACATCAGCTCAAATTGAGGGTGGATGGACAAAGACAAAAACGATTCTATATGGGTGGTATCTAATGTGATACCTGAGAAGATATCAAAGGAGAACGTCATTCCAGATTCCACTCTTCTTACAATATATATATATAAGCACGGTGGTTTAGTGGTTAGCACGTTCGCCTCACACCGCCAGGGTCCGGGTTCGATTCCCGTCTCGGCCATGTGTGTGTGGGAGTTTGTGCATGTTCTCCCCGTGCCTCAGGGGGTTTTTCTCCGGGTTCTCCGGTTTTCCTCCCCCTCCTCCGCCGGTCCAAAAACATGCACGGTAGGTTGATTGGCACCTTGGAAAATTGTCCCTAGTGTATGAATGTGTGTGTGTGTGTGTGTGTGATTGTGTGTGTGTGTGTGTGCCCTGCGATGGGTTGGCATTCCATCCAGGGTGTATCCTGCCTTAATGCCCATAGATGCCTGAGATAGGCACAGACTCCCCGTGACCCGAGGGAAGATCGGATAAAGCGGTAGAAGATGAATGAATGAATGAATGAATGAATATATATATATATATATATATATATATATATATATATATATATATATAGGGTCACGGGTTCTGGGGACACTTACACTTACACAGTTTAGAGGGTGACACTGGGTGACACCGGGACTCGAACCCCAGACCTTCCGATCAGTAACCCAGAGCCTTAACCACTGAGCAACACCCCTCCCCTAGTAAAATTTTAGGGCCTTGCTAAGGATCCAGGAGAGGCAGATACCTTGTTGATACTGGGTCTCGAACCACCGACCTTCCGATCAGTAGCCCACATCAGTAATAGTGGTTATAGTGTGTATCAGTAATAGTGGTTTATTGTTAAACACTGTATAGTTTTTTTAAAAAATGGGGAAAAAAGATGGTGGATGGTGGACTCGAAAGCCGACGACGTGTGAAACGGTGAATTCTCAGATTTGCATCTTTGAAAATACCTTTTCCGCGAAGGAGAAAGTCTATTAAAGGGTTCAGGAGCTGCATGGGAATACACAACAGCCCGAGTGCCAGACGTCTGTGTTGAGTTGATTAGGTTATAGGGGAGAAAGTACACCAATGTTAATTGAACTCGGCAGCTCTGAGAAGGGCCATATGCCCCGGGCTGGCATTTTCCTTTTGCCTCTTTGTGCCATCACTATGTTTTTGCCTCTCACTGCACCCTGGAGGAAGGATATACAGCTTCCTCGGAGGTGGCATCGGGACACATCCACACCAGCCGCCAGCAGCCGTTGAGCTCCTCCAGAGTCGTTGCGAAAATGTCCTTGCGTGGAGGCAACATCACAGAGTGACTGGCCAAATCGAATTAATTGCACGTCTTGTAATCACATTACATGTTCATTTGCATGTGAGTCAGAATCGCATCCTCAGATCTCCAACCCTCCACCCCCCCCCTCCCGACGCCAATGCCGAAAGGCAGAGAGATGAACGCTAGGAACTGGAGTGGAAAAGCATACCTGTTTGGGCTTGGAAAACTCCCGGCTGGTCTGCTGATCTTGGCCTTTGGGTTTTGACCTTCAGTTCGTCATCGTCAAAGTCTAAAACCAGGCAAAACACAACACAATTTGTTTAAGAAAAACGTAGTTTAGGGAGGAAGGATGAGCATGGAATTCCCCGACCCCCGTAGCCCAGTGAGGGGAGCGGTGTAGCTCAGTAGTTTAATGTGCTACTGATTTGAAGGTCACGGTTTCGAGCCCTGGTATCGCCAAGCTACCACTCGTGGGTCAAGATCTTTAACCCTCTGTTCTCTTAACCCTCTGGGGGGGGGTGGAGCTCAGTGGTCTAAGGCGTTGGGCTGCTGATTGGAAGATCCAGGTTCGAGCCCCGGTATGGCCAAGCTGCCGCCCTTGGGTCCTTGAACAAGACCCTTAACCCTCTGTGCTTCAGGTGGTGTCGTATCATGGCTCTGACCATGCGCTCTGACCCCAACAACCAACTACTTCGTCTTCCTCCAGGGGGCTCTGTTTCACAGATGACCCTCTGCTCTGACCTCAAACAAGCTGGGATATATATATATATATATATATATATATATATATATATATATATATATATATATAGATATATATATATATTTATATACGACTAAACAATTTCACTGTAGTGGAATGTATATGTGACAAAGGTTCTATATCTTCATGGCACTGGATTTGTGCACAGCTGCATTGTCGTGAAGGATGCCTCTCGCTTTACGTGTACGTTTGGCAGATACAATGGCATGGGGATTGGTCAGGGGCCCAGGAAGTGGCATGTTGGCGTGACTGGGATTTGAACTCGTGACCTACAGATCCAATGCCTTAAGGTTGAGAAAGAATTACATACGGCTTGAGAAGTCCGATACTATTTTCCAGAGTCACCAATCGTAGAATAGCCTTTATTTGTCGCATAGACATTACAGAGTAGGGAAATTCTTTCTTCGCATATCCCAGCTTGTTTGGAAGCTGGGGTCAGGGCGCCCCCTTCCCCCTCACTGGCAGCACAGAGGGTTATGGACCCTTGCTCAATGACCCAAGGGTGGCAGCTTGGCAATTACCAGTGGGCTCCAAAGTCCTAACTTTCCGATCAGTAGCACAGCGCCCGGAAACCTCTCAGCTACACCCCCCCCCTCCCCGATCATGCATAGTCAATAAACAACCATGTGGAAACTGGGCTAGGAATCGAAGGCGCTGCGGAATAAACGCGATTCCGCGCCCGCTGCCTGACGGACTGCGAAATTCAATTAGAAATGCTTTCGTTCAGCTTTAGCTCAGTTGACCGGGATAGCCATCTGCAAACGGCTTTAATAGGGCTCCGGAATTGAATTCCCCCAATTAATCTTAATTGTTCATTGAAGGCCTTTATAAGTGGATAAGAGGTCCGTAGGAAACACCTCCGGAGCTCCGTTGCGGCGTGTTCAATTAATTAAAGATAGCGCCGACTGCACGCCGCTAATATTAGCTCATAAAGATGACTTTAAGTGGGGAATAATTGTCTCTGTATCTTTCGGCATACGGGAATGCCAGAGCACGTACATTATGCGTGTATAATGTATAGGGATTGGGGGGGGGGTATACCATTTTGCACCCTTCTTCAAACTTTTCATTCATTCACCTTCTACCGCTTTATCCGATCTTCCCTCGGGTCACGGGGAGTCTGTGCCTATCTCAGGCGTCTATGGGCATTAAGGCAGGATACACCCTGGATGGAATGCCAACCCATCGCAGGGCGCACACACTCACATTCACACACACATTCATACACTAGGGACAATTTTCCAAGGTGCCAATCAACCTACCGTGCATGTTTTTGGACCGGGGGAGGAAACCGGAGAACCCGGAGAAAAACCCCCTGAGGCACGGGGAGAACATGCAAACTCCACACACACATTCCCGAGACGGGAATCGAAGCCGGATCCTGGCGGTGTGAGGCGAACGTGCTAACCACTGTTAGCTTAAAATTTTTAGCCACACAAAAGATGTGCTAGCATCAAAGCATGGCGGAAGGTGTCCGGCTGTAAGAGCTCCGACCCCGACCCTACTGGGGTGAATTGGAATGCTGACGGAATTCCTCACACCTCCTGATTCCCGACTCGGACTTTAATAAAAGAGTAAAAACGTCTATAAAATTTCGTCCAACAAAATACGGCGTTAAAAAAAAACAAACAAAACAAAACTCATTTTATTTCCTAGCGACAAACACCGGGTAGGATTTGGAAATGTAAATTGACATGATGGATGCGTTCGCACGCGTCGCGGCTCGCCGGCGCTCCTTCCTAATTACTCTCTCACAATGAAGCCGGATTTCCAGGCACAAGAAAAGGCAGGGATTTAACGAGGAGACGGAAACAATAGCGCTGACACGGAGGACGCCGCCGGGCACTTTGCGATCCGGCGAATCGGAAGCCTGCGCTCAGGCACTTGCGTCGCTGAAGGGAAGCTAAAAAACAAATCGCTTGTGTTTAGACGCCCCACCCTCTGAAACACACACACACACACACACACACACACACACACACACACACACACACACACACACGATTGAAATGAATTAAAGCTGTTCGCTCAGATTGAAGGGATTTAATTGGCCGAGCCTCGGGGGTGTGTTTATTATTTGCTGATGCTCGAGTGGGCGATTCTCCAGAGCTCTCACTCATCCATCGTCCACGATCGATACTCCATTCTCTATCTCTCTCTCTATCTCTCTCTCTCTCTCTCTCTTTTACAGCCGCTTCCCTCATTACCGAATCACCCACCGCCGTTCCATTGCATGTTGTGATGTCATCATGTCATGATGTCATAGTGGGCGTCGGCTTCACTCCCAGTGTGGATCTGCGTCATTGTAATTGTTTTTGTCCTTTTCTGGATTATTTTTCCTTTCTCAAATAGATTTTATTAATTATTAATTATTTAAAAAAAGAATAATAATTAATCATTATTAATTCCCATTAATACTTTTTTTTTACTTCTTTTCCACCTTTTTTTTTTTACAATATTATTTATTTTTTTATTTTTAAATGAATCATAATAAAATAATGTCTTCATTCTTTCTATCCTTTTCAATGTCCATTTCTTTGAACTCTTTCTTTACTCTTTATACTTTTTTTCTTGCTTTCATTCATCTACTTATTGTTTTTTTAACCTCTTCCAATCTATTCATCCTCCCTTTCCTCCTTCCTTTCATCTCTTTTATCCTTTTGCAATTACTTTTATACGTTTTTATACTTTTGTTTTCGACCTTTTTCTTTTTGTCCTTTCTTCCTTAATCCTTCCATCCTCCCTCCTTTCTTCATTTATTTCCTTTATGACTTTTTTTACACATTTTTTTCTGTTCACTCTTCCTTCCTTTCTTTATTCTTTCTATCCTTTTCAATGTCCATTTCTTTGAATTCTTTTTTTTTTTTTTTTTTTTTTTTCCCTTTTTTTTTACTCTTTATACTCTTTTCTTCCTTCCTTATTTTCTTTTTTGATCTTTCTTGCTTTCATTCATCTATTTATTCCTCCAATATATTCACCCTTCCTTCCTTCCTTCCTTCCTTCCTTCCTTCTTTCCTTTCATCTTATTTGCTATTTATCCATCAGCTTTTGATTAATTACTTCAAAAGTTCTTTATCGACCTTTTTCTTTTTTTCCACACTTTTTTCACTCTTCCTACTTTTCCTTTCTTCCTTAATTCTTCCATCATCCCTCCTTTCTTCATTTATTTCCTTTTTTATATTGTTTTCTGCTCACCCTTCCTTCCTTCCTTCCTTCCATCCTTTCTTAATTTCTGAATGTGTTTTATACCGGAATTTCTTTTTCAACCCGGAATACTGCCGATTTAATTCCTGTTGGGAATGAGTGAGTGTGTGTGTGTGTGTGTGTGTGTGTGTGTGTGTGTGTGTTGTGTGTGTGTTGTGTGTTTTCTCGCTCTGTCCATCATGTATTACTGCCCGTGTAGTTAAAGACATCACACGGAATACCGCTCTGTCTATGATCACACCTTCAGCATTTTACAGCACAAACACACACATTTATTACTGTACATTACACATATACACATCACACCCTGTAAACATTACCGACGGAGAGAGAGAGAGAGGGGAGAGAGAGAGGAGAGAGAGAGAGAGAGAGAGAGAGAGAGAGAGAGAGGTGTGTAAAAATGCTTTCAGCTGGACAAAGATTGGCACTAAGAAAGAGGATTTACAGCTTTGCTAGTTTGAGCCAAAGTCGCTCTCTTTGTTGAACAAGGGCAGGAGAGATTGTGAGAATGAGAGAGAGGGATTGAGAAAGAGAGCGAGAAGGACAGATAAAATGATGGCGAGAACGAAAGAAATGGAGATGTGGAAAAATGCATCTTTTTTTTTTTAAGTGAAAATTTCTCCACTTCTTTTCTTTCTTTCTTTCTTTCTTTCTTATTGATCTTTCCTTCATTACAACTTTTTCTTTGTCCTTTTCTTTGTCTTCCTTTCTTTTTCATTCATCTTCCTGTTACTTTTAGTTTTTCTTTTTCTTTTTTGGTCACTGTATTGATTCACTGATTTTCCATTTGTCTTTTTTTTTTTTACGTTCCTTATTTTTTAGTATTTTGATGAGGAGGATGATGATTGTTCTTTCTTGATTGCATGGCATTTCATTTCCCGTCTCCCTTTCTCATTTTCTTTTCTATTCTTCTTTTCTTTTCTTCTTTTTTTCTTTTTTTATTTTTAATTTATTGTTCTACCCCTTTTCATTAATAATAATAATACCAATGTGCATGTTCTTTTTGAAAAACCCCTTTAAGTTACCATTAGAGTCATTATGATGTAACTACCACAGAGGGGGAAACAACCAGGGGTAATTGGGATGATACTACCCCAGAGGAGGAAACAACCAAGGGGCATCAGGATTTACCTACCCCAAAGAGGGAAAGAACCAGGGGTCATCAGGAGGGTACTAACCCAGAGAGGGAAAGAACAAGGGGTAAGTGGGATGATACTACCCCTGAGGGGGAAATGGGGAAACAACCAAAGGGCATCAGGATGTACCTACTCCAGAGAGGGAAAGAACCGGGGGTCAGCTGGATGGTAGTACCCCAGAGATGGAAAGAACCAGGGGTCATCAGGAGGGAACTAACCCAGAGATGGAAAGAACCAGGGGTCAGCCGGAGGTACTACCCCAGAACTAACCCAGAGATGAAAGAACCAGGGGTCAGCCGGATGGTACTACCCCAGTACTACCCCAGCGGATGTACTACCCAGAAAAGGAAAGACCGGGGGAAATGGATGGTACTACCCCAGAAAAGGAAAGACCGAGGGGAAATCTGGATGGTACTACCCCAGAGAGGGAACGAACGAGGGGTAAGACGGATGGTACTACCCCAGAGAAGGAAAGAACGAGGGGAAAGCTGGATGGTACTACCCCATAGGGGAGAACGGAACCAGAGAGGGTAAGAACTACCCCAGAGAACGAGGGAAAGAACGAGGGGTCACGGATGGTACTACCCCAGAGAAAGAACGAGGGGAAAGCTGGATGGTACTACCCCACCCATAGAGGAACGGGAAAGAACGAGGGGAAAGCTGGATGGTACTACCCTAGAGAGGGAAAGAACGAGGGGTCAGCCAGATGGTACTACCCCAGAGAAAGGAAAGAACACCCAAATAGGTAAAGAATGAGGGGAAAGCTGGATGGTACTACCCCAGAGAGGGAACGAACGAGGGGTAAGAACGAGAGGATGGTACTACCCCATAGAGGGAAAGAATGAAGGGGAAAGAAAAGGAAAGAACGGATGGTACTACCCCAGAGAGGGAACGAACGAGGGGTAAGACGGATGGTACTACCCCAGAGAGGGAAAGAACGAGGGGAAAGATGGATGGTACTACCCCAGAGAGGGAAAGAACGAGGGGAAATTTGGATGGTACTACCCCAGAGAGGGAAAGAACGAGGGGGAATCAGGATGGTACTACCCCAGAGAGGGAAAGAACGAGGGGTCAGCCGGATATGGTACTACCCCAGAAAGAGGGAACTACCCCTGGAAAGGGTAACGAGGGGAAAGGGACTAAGACGGATGGTACTACCCCATAGAAAGGAAAGAACGAGGGGAAAGCTGGATGGTACTACCCCATAGAGGGAAAGAACGAGGGGAAAGCTGGATGGTACTACCCCATATAGAGGGAACGAACGAGGGGTCAGCCAGATGGTACTACCCCAGAAGAAAGGGGGAAAAGAGGGACGAGGGGAAAGGTACTGGAAAGAACGAGGGGTGGTACTACCCCAGAGAGGGAACGAACGAGGGGTAAGACGGATGGTACTACCCCATAGAGGGAACGAGAACGAGGGGTCAGAGAGGGAACCAGATGGATGGTACTACCCCAGAGAGGGAAAGAACGAGGGGAAAGCCGGATGGTACTACCCCATAGAGGGAACGAACGAGGGGTCAGCCAGATGGTACTACCCCAGAGAGGGAAAGAACGAGGGGAAATCTGGATGGTACTACCCCAGAGAGGGAAAGAACGAGGGGTCAATCTGATGAAACTACCCCAGTAGAGGGAAAGAACGAGGGGAAATAGGGTCCCATAAGTCAGCTACTACCCAGAAAAGGAAAGAACGAGGGGAAAGCTGGATGGTACTACCCCATAGATGGAAAGAACGAGGGGTATGACAGATGGTACTACCCCAGAGAGGTAAAGAACGAGGGGTAAGGCGGATGGTACTACCCCATAGAGGGAACGAACGAGGATTAAGACGGATGGTACTACCCCATAGAGGGAACGAACGAGGGGTCAGCCAGATGGTACTACCCCAGAAAAGGAAAGAACGAGGGGAAATCTGGATGGTACTACCCCAGGGGGAACGAACGAGGGGAAATCTGGATGGTACTACCCCAGAGAGGGAACGAACGAGGAGTGACGGATGGTACTACCCCATAGAGTGGAACGAACGAGGGGTCAGCCGGATGGTACTACCCCAGAGAGGGAAAGAACGAGGGGAAAGCTGGATGGTACTACCCCAGAGAGGGAAAGAGGGGTACGAGGTACTACCCCAGGAAATTTGGATGGTACTACCCCAGAGAGGGAAAGAACGAGGGGAAATTTGGTGGTACTACCCCAGAGAAGGAAAGAATAGAGGGAAAGAATGAGGGGAAAGCTAAATGGTACTAACCCAGAGAGGGAAAGAACAAGGGGTCAGCCAGATGGTACTACCCCACAGAGGGAAAGAGTCCATTCTAACATCTAGTAGATGATCTTAACAGTGGATTGGATTTAGTTAAAGCAGAAAATAGGAACTAAAAGTCAAATTTGACATTCAGGTTTCCACAAATACCGGATGTGGATCAGGACATGAGATTTTCTCCAGGTGTGAACGTAGCGGCGGTGTGGTATTAAAAAAAAAAAAAAAAAAAAAAAAAGGGCTAAATAATTTTGTACTAATGGCGTTATTGATGTCCGCACTGTACAGGATCCCTAATGCTTTTAATGAGTCACTCCAGCCCCGTGATTTATAGGCAACGTAGCCGGTGAAGAGGGCAATTTTCTTTGACACCATGTTGTTTTCCTATCAAAGCTATTTGGCGCGTAAATGAGAAAGACATAGAGTGCGAACAAAATAGAGATAGAGAGAGAGAGAGAGAGAGAGAGAGAGAGAAAAGAGAGAGAGATGTGTTCGGTGTTGCAATCAATAGCGACGGCTCCCACTGGACTCGAGAGTACATCAGAAATAATGCACCAGACTGAAATCATCACAAAGGGGCCACTTTTGATTACTTTTTCTCAGATGTTTTTTTTTTCCGTCTCTCCTTCGTTCTTTTCTTTTTTTTTTTTTTCTTTTTTTACCTGCTCACCATCCTCGCCCGGAGCGAATTGCATATTTATTTATGTGCTGACTCGCCTCTATCCTTATTACCCTCGTCTTTTATGCTCTTTCGTGTTTGCCCTCTTCAGGACTCCATGAGCCGGAGCGGCGAGTGCCGAACGACATCACCGTCCAGATCCGTCCGGTATGATCACCGCTTCCGGGCTATATCACATCCCGACACTCTCACCAGTCAGGGCACGCTTTCCTGCTCATTTTTTTTCTTTCTTTCTCTTCTTTTTTTTTTTTTTTCCTTTCTTTTTTTTCTTTCTTTTTTTTATCTTTCTTTCTTTCTTTATGTTTTCTTCCTTGCTTTTCTTTCCATCTTTTTTTTCTTTCTTTCAAAATTTTTCCCTCCTTTCTTATTTTTTCTTTTTTCCTTCTTTTTTCTTTATTTCTTATTCTTTTTATTTCCTTCTTTCTTATTGTTTTCTCTTTGTCTTTTTCCTTTGCCTTTTTTTCACTCTTTCATATATTTCTTCATTAATTACATTTTTTTTTTTTTTTTTTTGCATTCTTTGCCATTTTTATTTTCTTAATTTAAGTTTTTTTTCCCATGCTTTCTTTATTTCTTTATAAATAAATTTTTTCTGGCTTTCCTTTCATAATCTTCCTTCCGTTTCCTAGTTTATATCTTTTTGTTATTTTGTTTGTAGGTTTTTTTTTTCTTTTATTAGAAAAAAAATCTTTCTTATGTTCTGTTTTAGGGGCACGGTGGTTTAGTGGTTAGCACGTTCGCCTCACACCGCCAGGGTCCGGGTTCGATTCCCGTCTCGGCCATGTGTGTGTGGAGTTTGTGCATGTTCTCCCCGTGCCTCAGGGGTTTTTTCTCCGGGTTCTCCGGTTTCCTCCCCCAGTCCAAAAACATGCACGGTAGGTTGATTGGCACCTTGGAAAATTGTCCCTAGTGTATGAATGTGTGTGTGTGTGTGTGTGTGTGTCCTGCGATGGGTTGGCATTCCATCCAGGGTGTATCCTGCCTTAATGCCCATAGACGCCTGAGATAGACACAGACTCCCCGTGACCCGAGGGAAGATCGGATAAAAAAGCGCTAGAAGATGAATGAATGAATGTTCTGTTTTCTTTTTTCTTTCTTTCTTTGTTCATTTTCATATTCTTTTTTCTTTCTTGATTTCTGCTTTCTTTCTTCATTCATTTCTTTTCTTGCATTCATTTTTTTCTTCTTTCCTACTTCTATATTGATTTTGTTCTCCTTTCTCTTGCGTTCTTTATATTATTCTTTGCTTCTTCATTTACCTTTTTCTTCCCTCTTTCATTGTTTTTTGTTTTTCTTTCTAGCGTCCAAAATAAATCCCAAATCCTGGGATATTAATCCTGTGTATGAAGTGTAAAAGTGATAAATATATATAACGACGCTCTGAGACGAGACTGAGGTTAAATAAAGATGTACGAATTCCGGATCAGACCTCAGATGTAACGTACAGCCCAAAGCGTTTCACATCACTGCGTGGGATCTGACCTCTGACTTCAAAGCACTTCTCATGCATGACGACTGGATGTAGTCAAAACGTGTCACGCCTACATCGTGTTCACGCGTGATGATACCATGACCTCCGCATTTTACACAATGACTTCATCAAAACACACCAAAGACCAACAAACTGCGAAAGAAGAGGCAGATCAACCGCTTTTATAACATCTATCTATCTATCCATCCATCTACCTATCTATCTATCCATCAGTATATCTATCCATCCATCTATCTATCCATATATCTATCCATATATCTATCCATCTATCTACCCATCTATCTATTCATCTATCCATATATCTATCCATCTATCTACCCATCTATCTATCCATCCATCCACCCATCTATCCATCCATCCATCTATCTATCCATCTGTAGATCTATCCATCCATCCATCTATCTATCCATATATCTATCCATATATCTATCCATCTATCTACCCATCTATCTATTCATCTATCCATATATCTATCCATCTATCTACCCATATATCTACCCATCTATCTACCCATCTATCTATCCATCCATCCGTCCATCCATACATCTATCTACCTATCTATCTATCCATCTGTATATCTATCCATCCATCCATCCATCTATCTATTCATCTATCCATATATCTATCCATATATCTACCCATCTATCTACCCATCTACCCATCTATCGACCCATCTATCTATCCATCCATCCGTAGATCCATCCACCCATCTATCCATCCATCCATCTACCTATCTATCTATCCATCTGTATATCTATCCATCCATCCATCTATCTATTCATCTATCCCTTATCTATCTCTATCTATCCATCTATCTATCCATCTATCTATCCATCTATCTACCCATCTATCTACCCATCTATCTATCTATCTATCTATCGATCTATCTATCTATCTATCCCTCCATCCATCCATCCAACCATCCATCTACCTATCTATCTATACTGACGATCGCGCCACAAAAGCTTTTTCATTAGTGATCAGAAACGCGGATAGTCTTCAGTTATTAAACGGATCGGGGCTGTGAGAGCGAGATCACTGAGGATCACGGCATGAAAAAGAATCGCTGCTGCCACATTTCTGTTCCAGCTTTATTATATGTTCTTTTTTCTCCCTGAGACGGATCAGATTAAATGTTTCCAGTTTTAAGAGTCGTGTTGAGCTGTTTTTTTTTTAAGAGGTATAAAGAAAAATAGGATTCAATATGAACTGGGATGGGACACCTTGGAAAATTGTCCCTTGTGTATGCATGGTGTGTGTGTGTGTGTGTGTGTGTGTGTGTGTGTGTGTGTGTGTGTGTGTGTGATGGGGTTGGCATTCCATCCAGGGTGTATCCTGCCTTAATGCCCATAGACGCCTGAGATAGACACAGACTCCCCGTGACCCGAGGGAAGATCGGATAAAGCGCTAGAAGATGAATGAATGAATGAATGAACTGGGATGGAGAAAAAGTCCACAAGCGTTTTCCATACGGTGTGTGTAGATTCCAATAGATCACCATCACAATGGTGCATTCATTTTTGAACCAATAACACGCTGAGGAGACGTACAGTACAGATCCTAACTCTATATCTAATCGCACCCTTTCCCTGGATACACAAATATATAAAAAGGAGTTTTTTAAGAAAGAAAGAAATGGAAAGGCAAAAGGAGGGGATGAGGGGAAAGACAATGTAAAAAGGGAAAACAGAAAAGAAAAGACATTTACAAGAGAATGGACAAAAGAATCAGAAAAAAAGGAAGATATCAAAGAGAGTAAAAAAAATTATATTAAAAAAGAAAAGAAAAAGGAAAATAGAATGGGACAAAGAAATGCAGAAATGGATGAGAGAGAACAGGAAAACAGGAAAAAAAGCTAATAAAAAAGCAAGAAAGAAAGAAAGAAAGAAAGAAAGAAAAAAAGAAAAAAAAACTGGAAAATCAAGTAAAAAAAAGAGTTAATCAACAAAGAATTATATAAAAGAAAGGCAAAAATTCATGCAATGAAAGAAAGAAAAAAATAGAGGAAAGTAAAGGAAAGGGAAGGAATGATGAAAGAATATATATATATATATATATATATATATATATATATATATATATATATATATATATATATATATATATATTCTTAAAGAAAGAAAGAAATGGAAAAATCAAGTCAAAAAAAAAGGAAAATAACGGCAATGGAAATGGAAGAAATAAAAACAAAAAAATAGAGGAAAGAAAAATGAAAGGAAAGGAAAAATGAACATATACACCCACCGTCCTAAAGAAAGAAAGGAAATACGACATTTGCAAGAGAATGGAGACGGGAATAAAAACTTTTTTTTTTTTAAAGATATAAGAGGAAGAAAAAAAATAGGAAAATAGAAAAAACTGCTAATCAAGAAAGAAAGAAAGAAAAGAAGGAAGGAAGGAAGGAAAGAAAGAAAAGAAAGTAAAAAAAAAAGATAAAATAGTTAATGAGTAAAGAGAAAGACGGGAAAGAAAAAAAAAAGGAAAATTAAAATATATATATATATATTCATTCATTCATTTTCTAGCGCTTTATCCGATCTTCCCTCGGTTACGGGGAGTCTGTGTCTATCTCAGGCGTCTATGGGCATTAACGCAGGATACACCCTGGATAGAATGCCAAACCCATCGCAGGACACACACACACACACACACACACACACACACACACACATTCATACACTAGGGACAATTTTCCAAGGTGCCAATCAACCTACCGTGCATGTTTTTGGACCGGGAGGGAGGAACCGGGGAACCGGAGAGAAACCCGGAGAACCCGGAAAAACCCCCTGAGGCACGGGAGAGAACATGCACAAACTCCACACACACATGACCGAGACGGGAATCGAAACCCGGACCCTGGCGGTGTGAGGCGAACGTGCTAACCACTATGCCACCGTGCCCCTCACATATATATATATATATATATATTATATATATATATATATATATATATATATATATATATATATATATATATATATATATATATATATATATATATATATATATATATATATATATATAATTGTGCGTCTTTTCTGCACATGTTGAGAACGGTCTGATGATTCCGGATGGATGTAAAGCCTATTACAAGCCCAGGCATTAGTCTAATCATTTTTTGTTCAAGTGCCTTTTCCACTCAGAAATGTCAAACACAAATTGCTGAGGCATGCAGCGAAGCGGCCGCCGCGCCGTAAAACATCTCGGCGGTTGGCGTAGCGGCGAGGTGCCACTCTCAACTACAAGTAATACGCCTCCTCGAAAAAAATACTCGGGATGCAGGAAATACAGCAATTAAGGAGGGATGGAGGGGGGGAAGAAAAAAAAAAAAAGAAAGAAAGAAAAGCATCGGCTTGATTAAGCGGGTACAGGCATCTGCAATGAGCAGGGCAGCTGGTATTAATATGCTAACATGGCTAACGTTCTGTGTTTTTCTAAATAAGAAAAAAAAAACACACATACATAAAATAAATAAATAAAAATATGATTTGCTGAAACGCCTGATGGATTTTGTGTGCACTGCGGAAAACTTCATTAGACCCACTTGTGCGATGCCGCTATAACTCATCATCAGCAGAGAAAAACACGAACGAGGTGGATTCGTTTTGGAGATCAATGTGTGTTTTTTTTATGCCTGCAGAGAAGCTAAAAGTCAATCAAACAAACAAACAATGTTGGATCAAAATAGAAAATATACCAAGTAGATGACAGGCCTGTTTTTTTATTTATTTATATAATAAACTGAGCATTTTTTTTAAATAACAAACAAACAAAGATGCCCCAGAAAAAATGGGGTAAATTCAAGGTATAGTTTATTTCTATAGAGCTGGAGATAAACAAAACAATAATAATAATAATAATAATAATAATAATAATAATAATAATAATAATAATAATAATAATAATAATAATAATAATAATTAGCACGTTTCGCCTCACACCAGACCTGCCAGGGTCCGGGTTCGATTCCCGTCTCGGCCATGTGTGTGTGGAGTTTGTGCATGTTTCTCCCCGTTGCCTCAGGGGTTTTTCTCCGGGTTCTCCGGTTTCCTCCCCTGGTCCAAAAACATGCACGGTAGGTTGATTGACACCTTGGTAAAAATTATCCCTAATGTATGAATGTGTATGTGTGTGTGTGTGTGTGTGTAATGGGTTTGCATTCCATCCAGGGTGTATCCTGCCTTAATGCCCATAATGCCCATAGACGCCTGAGATAGACACAGACTCCCCGTGACCCGAGGGAAGATCGGATAAAGCGCTAGAAGATGAATGAATGAATGCCAGCAGGGCCGTACTGTGCGATGCCACCCTTGACTGGCAACCCAGCGCATCTTCTCGACGTTAAGCCTCGGTAAAAAATCTGCCAATCGGAGAACGACGGAGGAAAAAAGTTGTTGGCCTTGATTAAGCGAGTGTCTCCAGCTGGGAGACGAGAGCGACGAGTCAGCGAGCGAGATTATAAGGATTCGGGGAGGAAAAAAAAAAAAAAAAAAAAAGAGAGAAACGTTGAGTTAATTAAGGAGCGAAGTCATTACATACGGAGGAAAAGAGATTTACACAAAATGATATTCATCATTATGGGCTGCTCCGGTTATTTATGGGTTTAATTATTTAACAGTTTTGTTATTGGGTCCATTTGGTGATAAATTAAAAGACACAAAAAAAAAAGAAAAAAAAAAAAAAAAGAACATAAGGCCGGGGAATAATTGTTGTTTATCAATTGGTACAAATAAAGGGGAATTAAACATCAGCGTTCTAAACGACGCCTACAAAGAAAAAAAAAATAATAAATGGTTATCTTTTTGAAGGTCGGATGTTTTTAAAATGGAAATTTAATTGAAATCGGAATGCAATTAAAGCGTTAAAGTCAGCTCTATGAAGATCTGCTTTCCTTTCGGAACGCCGATTCGGAATGCCGACCGCGTCCGCGCCCTTCCTCACTTTTCCTCCTACTTCAGTACAATAGGATCGCTGTTATATTTCCACATTTAGTCCCCCATTTTGCTGATATAATAACCTTCTGGGAAGATGTTTCGACTCCATCTGTGGTCAGCCAGATAATAATGTCAGGGAGGAGGTGAGGAGGTTCGTCCTCACCGTGTTTAATGGAGGTCAGAGGTCTTTAACCGGACACTTAAGATCGTCTTCCAGTGTTCCAGGGTTTTTTTGGATTCAATGAAATCGGAGTCAGTAGAAATAATGGAATGGAAGTGGATTCAGTGAAATGGAATGGAATTGGATTGGATTGAATGGAACCGGATTCAGTAGAATTGAACTGGATTCAGTAGAATGGAACTGATTCAGTAGAATGGACCTGGATTCAGTAGAATGGACCTGGATTCAGTAGAATAGAACTGGATTCAGTAGAATTGAACTGGATTCAGTAGAATTGAACTGATTCAGTAGAATGGACCTGGATTCAGTAGAATGGAACCGTAGAATGGATTCAGTAGAATTGAACTGGATTCAGTAGAATTGAACTGGATTCAGTAGAATTGAACTGATTCAGTAGAATGGACCTGGATTCAGTAGAATGGACCTGGATTCAGTAGAATGGAACTGATTCAGTAGAATGGAACTGGATTCAGTAGAATTGAACTGGATTCAGTAGAATGGAACTGGATTCAGTAGAATTGAACTGATTCAGTAGAATGGAACTGGATTCAGTAGAATGGAATGGAAGGGAACTGGATTGAATGGAATGGAATTGGATTGAATGGAATGGAATCGGATTCAGTGGAATGGAATGGAATGGAATCAACTTGACTCCAACCGAATCAAATCGAATAGATTCGAACGGAATCAGAAATAGGATAAAATGGTGTACCTCCCACATTGGGGCAACAATTTCAGGAGAAGAACCATCAGATGATTAGGAACGTCCCAGCTTGTCGGTCCACGTATTCGTTTGCATGCAAAATCATTCGATCCTCTCCTCGGTAACATTTAGACACAAAACGCGAACCTTTAATATACAAAAAGAAAAGCGTGCAATTGAAATACAGAGTCAAAGCGAATTTGTTGCACGAATGCTGAGGGACATCGAGGAACAAAACGAATCCCTATAAAATACGCTACAGCTTATAGGGGGAAAAAAGAAGAAGTATCCTCCTGCATTTTTATGCCTTGCTCCGGGAAGTCGACTTCATAAGCCGTGTACTGCGCTGCTTGGCAGATGATTTGTATTTCATTCCAAACGCTGCCTTTTTCCTGCAGCGCAGAAGCAATAGAGCGCGAGTGAGAGATCACACCTCTCTAGCAATTTCACAATGCTCCGAATTCGCCGAGCGAGTCTCCGCCGTAGCCTCTGGAGTCGGCTCGATGATTGAGGTCTGCGTCGTGCGGCATCACTCTGCTAGGACCTGCCTTATATCTCCTAACAGCGCCTTGTATTTCTTTCACGCTACGGAAATAAATAAATAAATAAATAAATAAATAAAACATGATGAACCAGATGTTTGACGTGAAGGACCACTGCACGCATTACGGGAAAAAAAAAAAAACAGGCCTCCGAATCAGGCGTTTGTTCTTTTAGCGGCCGTTTTCTAGGCAGCGTTCATGAGACATGAATGTCTTGCTAGCTGCTAGCATTAATGCTAATGTCTTGCTTGCGTTTGTATTTGGACAACAAACGTCAATTTTTATTCCAACTCGCGCTCGGATTTCAAAAATGTTAAGCCGGATATTATCAAACCGTAACATTTTTTTTTTTTTTTTTTAAATCATGCTAGCCGACGTTTTTAAAACTATTAATAATTGAAATTATTATTATTATTATTATTATTATTATTATTATTATTATTATGTCGTTAATGCTAACAGGATTTTTTTGTTTTTCAGTTTTCCTTTTCCTCTTTTCCCCCCCTTCACAGCTGTATGCCCCCCCCCCCCACTTAAATATTTTATTAGTATATTATTATTATTATTATTATTATTATTATTATTATTATTATTATTATTATTATTATTATTATTATTATTATTATTATTATATTATTATTATTATTATTATTATTATTATTATTATTATTATTATTATTAATTGGATAATTGTCAAAACTCTAAAGGCATTTTTTTAGTTTCCTGTCAGCTGTACAACCCCAGTTAAATCCTATTATTATTATTATTATTATTATTATTATTATTATTATTATTATTATTATTATTTATATTATTATTATTATTATTTATTATTATTATTATTATTATTATTTTAGCATTATCATTATTATTATTATTATTGTAATTATTATAATTATTAGGATTATTTTTATTATTATTATTACTATTATTATTAGTTAATTGTCAAAATGAAGGCATTTTCGTTTTTTTTTTCCTTTACTCTTTTCCCCTTTCCAGCTGTACCCCCCCCCCCCATCCCCCCATCCCCCCCCCCAACACGAGTTTGAATTTGCTGTTGTAACGTCGGGTATTGCTCTATCTATCTTTCCTTTAAGTGGCCGCTTCCCTTCTTCTTCTTCTCGTCTTGCTGTTTACTGAAGACGTGCCGTGATGTGAATTGTTACTGGTCGCTTCAGTGAAGTGTTTTAATATTGAAAGCTCTTCCATCATTAGGATAAAACACAGACAGGTCTCTCTCTCTCTCTCTCTCTCTCTCTCTCTCTCTCTTTATCTCTATCTATCTATCTATCTTACTCTATCTTTCAAACTGTCTGAATCTCAAACTCAATTTGCATGACAAATATAGACATTTGTACTGTCATTTTATCATTCGTCA
The DNA here is from genome assembly GCA_030449085.1 of Kryptopterus vitreolus. Taxonomy (NCBI): domain Eukaryota; kingdom Metazoa; phylum Chordata; class Actinopteri; order Siluriformes; family Siluridae; genus Kryptopterus; species Kryptopterus vitreolus. The sequence continues at coordinate 10,602,530 of JACRUU010000021.1, forward strand.
TTCTATCTATCCATCTATCTGTCTTTCTGTCTGTCTGTCTCAACCTGTCTTTCTGTATGTATCTCATGCAGTCTGTCTGACTAACCTCTTTCTTTATCTCTTGCCTGTCTGTCTATCTCTACTATCTGTCTGATTGACATTCTCTCTCTCTCTCTCTCTCTCTCTCTCCTTTTCCATGTATGTCTGTCATACTATGACTCTGTCTTTCTCTCCCTTTCTCACTTTGTCTCTTTCTTTTTATCTGCAATACTATTTGTCCATCTGTATGTTTGTCTCTCCATCTCTCTCTCTCTCTCTCCTCTCTCTCTCTCTCTCTCTCTCACTCTCTCTCCTCTCCCTCTCTCTCTCTCTCTCTCTCTCTCTCTCTCTCTCTCTCTCTCTCTCTCTCCTCTCTCTCTCCCGCTCAGTCTCTCTCTCAGTCTCTCGGCTACAGTCTCTATTTGACCATAAGTATTGGTACACCCGTCTTTGTAAAAAGCGATTCCTCAGGCCTCCTCACCTCCATCCGGACCTGGACATACTGACGGACTGAAGGAATTTCCCTAAATCTCCATAAGCACACTCGGAAATAAGGTGGCAATCGAGTGGAAATCGAGTGGAAATCAGGTGGAAATCCAGTGGAAATCCAGTAGAAATCCAGTGGAAATCAGGTGGAAATCCAGTGGAAATCAGGTGGAAATCCAGTGGATATCGAGTGGAACTCAAGTGGAAATCCGGTGGAAATCTGGTGGAAATCCGGTGGAAATAGAGTGGAACTCAAGTGGAAATCAGGTGGAAATCCGGTGGAAATCCGGTGGAAATCAGGTGGAAATCGAATGGAAATTGAGTGGAAATTGAGTGGAAATTGAGTGGAAATTGAGTGGAAATTGAGTGGAAATTGAGTGGAACTCAAGTGGAAATCAGGTGGAAATCCGGTGGAAATCAGGTGGAAATCGAGTGGAAATTGAGTGGAAATTGAGTGGAAATCAGTGGAAATCCAAGTGGAAATCAGGTGGAAATCCAGGTGGAAATCAGGTGGAAATCAGGTGGAAATCGAGTGGAAATGGAAATTCAGTGGAAATTGAGTGGAACAGGGAAATGGAAATCAGGTGGAAATCAGTGGAAATGGAAATCAGTGGAAATCTGGTGGAAATCAGGTGGAAATCAGGTGGAAATCAGGTGGAAATCAGGTGGAAATTGAGTGGAAATTGAGTGGAAATTGAGTGGAAATTGAGTGGAAATTGAGTGGAAATTGAGTGGAACTCAAGTGGAAATCAGGTGGAAATCCGGTGGAAATCCAGTGGAAATCCAGTGGAAATCCAGTGGAAATCTGGTGGAAATCTGGTGGAAATCCAGTGGAAATCAGGTGGAAATCCGGTGGAAATCAGGTGGAAATCCAGTGGAAATCGAATGGAAATCCAGTGGAAATCCAGTGGAAATCCAGTGGAAATCAGGTGGAAATCGAGTGGAACTCAAGTGGAAATCCAGTGGAAATCCAGTGGAAAACCAGTGGAAATCTGGTGGAAATCAGGTGGAAATCCGGTGGAAATCCGGTGGAAATCCAGTGGAAATCAGGTGGAAATCGAGTGGAACTCAAGTGGAAATCCAGTGGAAATCAGGTGGAAATCCAGTGGAAATCAGGTGGAAATCCAGTGGAAAACCAGTGGGAAAAGCTTCCCAGAAGAGTGGCGTTTATTTGGCTCTCTATAACAGACTTACTATAAATATGTACAAACACGGCTTTCGACGTGGAAGAGGAGTAAAACGTTCCGTTCTCTAGAGAAGAGCTTTTTTTTTAATATATATAAATAAATAAATAACCTTGTAGTGTTCATTTGAAAGGATCGAGTAAAGTATATAATTTTCCATAAAAAAGTGAACGTCATGAGTTTTTGTAATTGCAGCACTTACACGCCACGTTTTCAGCGTTTTCAGTGCCTCAATAAAAGAGCCGAAGTACTTCGTTAAAGCGCGGTGACGCCGAGCTCGGAAAATCGGAT
>JACRUU010000021.1:10609508-10612008 GCA_030449085.1 Kryptopterus vitreolus
TATATTGCTGTCTGTCTGTCTATCTGTCTATCTATCTATCTATCTGTCTGCCTGTCTGTCTGTCTGTCTGTCTATCTATCTATCTATCTATCTATCTATCTATCTATCTATCTATCTATCTATCTATCTATCTATGTCTGTCTGTCTATCTATCTGTGTGTGTCTGTCTATCTATCTATCTATCTGTCTGTCTGTCAGTCTGTCTGTTGACTTTAACAGCACTAATGTTATTAAGGCGTTGAATTGCAGTGATTGTGCATTACTATGTGAACGAAAGCCGAACACCAGAACAAACTCAAAAAAAACGAATAAATTGCGAGAGTTCAGCCACAATCAGCGACTAACCTTCCTAAATTCCTCCGAATTACGAACTGTGTGTGAGTGGGTGTGTGTGTTGTGTGTGTGTGTGTGTGTGTGTGGTGTGTGTGTGTACTGGGGAAACAAGTAAACTGTGTGTGTGGGGGACATGTGAAGAGGTTGTAACAGTAGTGTCAAACAAGTGAAACACGCACACACTGTTGTGTGTGTGTCAACCACTACGTGTCTGTACTGTCTTCCGGGGGGGGGTGTGTGTGTGTGTGTGTGTGTGTGTGTGTGTGTTGTGTGTTGTGTGTGTGGTGTGTTGTGTGTGTGTGTGTGTGTGTGTGTGTATTGATAGAACCTGTGTTGTACAGTAATCAGTACAATAGAAACACCACCACCATCACATCAACACCGCGCTTGTAATCAGCGTCTGGCGCTGATGATCCGGCGTTCAGCCGCCGTTGATTGCGTCGTCCCTCCGTAATACCGTAATGACAGGCTTTCCGTCGCGTTCGGTTCCTCCCCGAGCGTTTAAACACCTCCCCGTTCTCCCCCCATTTTAAATAAAACCACAAGAACACAATAATCATTACGTTCTCGTAAACACGAGACCCTTTTTAATGCGCTTTAGCCGGACGTACGCGTATGACACGTCTACACGGCGAGATTGATCGATGAGGGCTTTAGTATTCCCCGAGTCTCGTCCCCGTCGCGCAGATAACATCGATTCGGCCTCGTCCGAACCCTCCACGTCTCCACCCGAGATAAGGAACGTCCTGGAGAGCGAGACACGAGACGAGGCTTTGTTTTTCCGGAGGACGGCGACGGGAAAAGAGGAGACTTTGAATCACTGGTACTGGTTAAATATTGAAACGCAACGTTGCCAACAGTTATGGGCCGCCTTATTCAATTTTTCAAGAGGTAATCATTTTCCGCGAGACGATTCGATGTTCCGCTTTAAAAGCCGACGCCGTGCAGGGGCTGTCAGCGCCAGATTTTCCCCCCACGGCTCTGATTTCCTCTTTGAATAATTTCCAGAGCTTTTTTTTTTTTCCTTGTGTAAGATATTTACATTTTCCAAATGTCGAGATATCCGTTGCGTCCCCGTCCCCGCACCCCCTTCCCGACAAACCCGAATGAGGTCCCTTTCCCATCCCCTTGGCGTTACGTACAACCTTTTCGTTCTTAAGGCAAAAGCGGCGTTAAAACTCAAGCCCTCCTGGATTGTGTTTGAACCAAGCAAAGCATATCGAATCGGAATATCGAGGAGAGGGGCACGGTGGCGTAGTGGTTAGCACGTTTGCCTCACACCGCCAGGATCCGGGTTCGATTCCCGTCTCGGTCATGTGTGTGTGGAGTTTGGTTTTGCATGTTCTCCCCGTGCCTCAGGGGGTTTTTTTTCCTCCGGGTTCTCCGGTTTCCTCCTCCCCGGTCCAAAAACATGCACGGTAGGTTGATTGGCACCTTGGAAAATTGTCCCTAGTGTATGAATGTGTGTGTGTGTGTGTGTGTGTGTGTGTGTGTGTGTCCTGCGATGGGTTGGCATTCCATCCAGGGTGTATCCTGCCTTAATGCCCATAGACGCCTGAGATAGACACAGACTCCCCGTGACCCGATGGAAGATCGGATAAAGCGCTAGAAGATGAATGAATGAATGAATGAATGAATAATCGGACACGAGTTAACTATGTTTCTAATACTGTAAATAACTGTTATACACACATGTTATAATGATATACATTTCTCTCAAAATGTCTCAAAAATGATTGTTTATTTGATATTTATTTTACTCTGGAAACTTTTAATATGAATGTTCTTGTTAATGACAATGTTATTTTGTTTAGTGTTGGTTTGAAGTGTAAAATATGGGACGTGGCTCCTTTAAGAATTGTGTTCCGGTTGCTTTTCCCATATAAACTGGTGATACGGTGTTTAGGTTATACGGAAGCGCTTTATTGCGTTCAGTAAAAATGCGCTTTATTGCAGTAATACGGATTTGGGAATGCGATGCGCTTGCGTAAGGTTCCGTACGGTAATATACGCTAATATAGTGAGGAGATCGTACCTGTTGTGAATGCGCAGCTAGGGGGCGTCATTCAGGGGGGGGGGGGGTTTAGGAAGTGTGAGTGGATGCACTGAACGTTTCTTTCTTCGTTTTTTGTTGTTCGGGTTTCGTTCATTCGCACAACACGACACA
>JACRUU010000021.1:10617008-10639508 GCA_030449085.1 Kryptopterus vitreolus
GTCCGAGTGCGCGTGCAGCGGCGGCGATGTGATGATTCATTCTCACCCTTCAGAGAGACCGTGCTGAGTTAGCAGATCTGTCCGATCAATGCAGCCTGAGTCTCTCTCTCTATATATACCTCTCTCTCTACCCCTCTGTCTGTCTCTCTCTCTCTATACCCCTCCCTCCTCTCCCCTCTCTCTCTATATCTCTCTCTATACCTCTCTCTATACCCCTCTCTCTCTCTCTATACCTCTCTCTATACCTCTCTCTCTCTCTCTCTCTCTCTCTATACCTCTCTCTATACCCCTCTCTCTCTCTCTCTCTATATAGCTCTCCGCTCTCTCTCTCTCTTTTCGTAGAGTCTCTTCTCTCTCTCCGCCTTCTATCTATCCTCTCCCATCGATATAGACTATCACTCTCGTCTCTCTCTCTCTCCTCTCCCCAGTCTATAGCCCTCTCTCTCTCTCTAGACCTCATCTATGCCAGTCTCTCTCTCTAAATACTCTCTTATTTTCTATACCCCCGATCCTCTCTCTATCTCTCTCTCGCTCTATTAGACGCTAGCGCTAGACCTCACCTCTAACCCCCCCACTCTCTATAGAATTATACCTCTCCCCCCCACCCCTCCCTCTCTCTATCTGGGTAGCTCCTCTCCCGCGTCTACCCCCCCATCTCTCCTCTCTCCCCCCCGCTCTGGCCCCTCTCTATCTACACGCCAACCTCTCGCCCATCTCTCTCCTCCCTCCGCATCTCCGGCCTCTCTCTCTCCCCCCACTCTCCTCTCTCTCTATCCTCCCTCCATCCCCTCTCCCCTCTCTCCCTCACCCCACCTCTCTATCTCTTGTCTCTCTCTCTATAATCTTTGCTTTATGGCTTCACCCTCAAACTAGATCCTAATGGGAAAGATGATGAGGAATCGATGGTGTATATATATATATATATATATATATATTATATATATATATATATAATAGATATATATATATATATATATATATATATTTATATATATATAATGTGTGTGTCTGTGTATCTGCTGTGAAAGAAACTCCAGTGCATCCACTCACGCTTTCTAAAATTTCCCTGAATATTATATATTACCGTACGGAACCTTAACCATTTCCCAAATCTGTTTGTTTTGCAACAATAAAGCGCATTTTGTCTGAACCCAATGCGCTTCTCTCTAACTTAAACACCGTATCACCACTTTATATGGAAAAGCAACCGGAATAAAAAATCATCCAAAGAAGACACCTGAAACACACACACACACACACACACACACACACACACACACACACACACATTCCTCAGCAGTTCCTATTTAAATCCCTCAGCATGCATTTTTATGACGCTTATCTTTATTTGTGTCGATCTGTACGTCGGTAAGTGTCCATCTGCTCCATCTGCTCGTGGCTGTCGGAGCGACTACGGGAGATTTAGATATTCCAGACTTTATAAGCGCGCCGGATGCAGACATCCACCTCGACCATCACTTCTTTATTATCACATAAACACTACAAATTGAAAAGTCACACGAGCGGGTGAAAAGCTGAGTAACAAGAAAGACAAAAAGGAGGGGGGAAAAAAAAAAACCCCGGCGTCCGCCGAGTCTACAAATTCCCGGCTGACTCTCCGGCGATGTGCGACAGTGCTCTTATAATTGCTGAGATGTCGATAAATCCCCAAGCCGTTTTATTTCCACGGGGAATGTAGTTGGGTTTTTTTTTTTTCCCCCCTCCATCTGTTCCGCAAATATTTATTTATTAATTTATTTATTTATTTATTTATTACTATGTGCCTCGCAAACTTTTACCGTCGTCCCCTTTTCACAGACTGGAGAAAATAAACAAAAATCGTGTTGTGTGTTTTGTGTTTTTTGTGTGTGTGTGTTTGTGGTGTGGGGTGTTGTGTGTGTGTGTTGTGTGTGTGTGTGTGTGTGTGTGTGTGTGTGCGCCCTCTCACCTACATTTCTCTGTGTGGGCTCTTTCCCATTGTCCGATTCAAACCAAATTTAATTCAAATTCAATAAAAAATTCAAAACAACTTTAAAACGTCAGAAAACCAGATTCGTACCAATTCAAATCAAAGTCAAACCGAATTGAAACCAGATTTAAATCAACGTCAAATCAAATTCAAAATATCTTCAAAACATCAAACCAGATTCGAACCAAATTCAAATCAAATGTGAATCAAATACAAACCAGATTCAATCCAAATTCACAACAAATTCAAAACAACTTTAAAACGTCAGCAAACCAGATTCGTACCAATTCAAATCAAAGTCAAACCGAACTGAAACCAGATTTAAATCAAATTCAAATCATTTTCAAAACATCAAACCAGATTCGAACCAAATGCAAATCAAATTCAAACCAGATTCAAATCCAATTCAAAACAACTTTAAAAGATCATCAAATCAGATTCGTACCAATTCCAATCAGATTCAAACCGAATTCAAATCAAATTCAAATCACAGTCAAACCGAATTGAAACCAGATTTAAATCAAATCTAAAACATCTTCAAAACAACATCGAACCAAATTTAAAATAAACGTCAAACCAGATTAAAAACTGTTTGTTTCTTCGCATATCTGTTTGTTTAGGCGTGTCAGAGCGCAGGTTTCGCCATGATACAGCGCCCCCTGGAGTGCAAGAGGTGTCTTGGTCAATAGACCCAAGAGTGGCAGCTCGGCGATACCGGGGCTCGAACCCACCGGTACTCCACCACGCCACTGTCGTACACATGACTTTACTTTACACTCACCTTCTGCTCCACTTTAGTTTATTCAAATCCGAAACACATGGACCCACTTCCGTACACTCCACTGCCGTACACTCCACTGCCAGTACACTCCACTGATGTACACTCCACTGCCTCCATGCCACACTCCACTGACGTACACTCCACTGCCATACACTCCACTGATGTACACTCCACTGCCATACACTCCACTAATGTACACTCCACTGCCATACACTCCACTGATGTACACTCCACTGCCGTACACTCCACTGATGTACACTCCACTGCCGTACACTCCACTGATGTACACTCCACTGATGTACACTCCACTGCTGTACACTCCACTAATGTACACTCCACTGCCGTACACTCCACTGATGTACACTCCACTGCCGTACACTCCACTGATGTACACTCCACTGCCGTACACTCCACTGCCGTACACTCCACTGCCAAACACTCCACTAATGTACACTCCACTGCCGTACACTCCACTAATGTACACTCCACTAATGTACACTCCACTAATGTACACTCCACTGATGTACACTCCACTAATGTACACTCCACTAATGTACACTCCACTAATGTACACTCCACTAATGTACACTCCACTAATGTACACTCCACTGCCGTAATGTACACTCCACTGATGTACACTCCACTAACACTCACTCCTCTGCCATACACTCCACTTCTGTACACTCCACTGCCGTACACTCCACTAATGTACACTCCACTAATGTACACTCCACTGCCGTACACTCCACTGTACACTCCACTGCCGTATGTACACTCCACTGCCGTACACTCCACTGCCGTACACTCCACTGCCGTACACTCCACTGTACACTCCACTGCCGTACACTCCACTGCCGTACACTCCACTGCCGTACACTCCACTGCCGTACACTCCACTAATGTACACTCCACTGATGTACACTCCACTGAATTTGTACACTCCACTGATTTGAACTCCACTTGTACACTCCACTAATGTACACTCCACTGAACTCCACTGCCATCGGTTTGAATTTGATTGGAAGTGTTACGAATCTGATTTGATGTTGTTTTGAATTTAATTTGAATTTGGTTTGAATTTGATTTGAATCTGGTTAGAATCTGGATTGATGTTGTAAACATTTCCTATATAGTATTGTTGTGTAGGTGTGTGTGAATGCGTGGATAAACAAAATGCGTAAAAACTACACGACGGTCCGGCGTTTGCGTAGATCAGGCTACGTTTTTTTTTGTGTTTTGTTTTTTCCGAAGCGGCGCGAGCCAGAGACACACACACACACACACACACACACACACCGCGTCACAGTCACAGATGCTCTATATTCGGCCAGGCGTGAGGACGTGAGCGGAATACGTGGCCGCGATGCCAAACGACTCGCCGGCCGCCGCCGCGTTCTCCACTATCTCCAGCGAAGATTAGCGCTCGCCGTGACGGCTAAAGCGCTGTCGCTAACGAGGGTCAGGAAGGAGGGCGCGAGTGGGTCTGAGATCGTACGTCGGGATAAAAAAAAAAAAAAGCGTGACGTTCGCGATGTAATGTTCCGTAACGCACGAGTATGCGTAACACGGCGGAGGAGAAATCCGACGAAAAAAATAGATCCGGAAAAAAATTGATCGGATGCAGTCGGGATTGATTTCCGCGGGAAACAACAACAACAAAAAAAAAACATCCAAAATGTGCTTATGATGCGTCGTAATGTCTATATGAGGCGTCTTCAAGGTTGTAGGGTCAAAAATATCCGGACGACATACTTTGGGATTTCGGAGGCCGGAATATGACCCTCGGCATTTTGCCTTTCGCTTCAACGTCGGGTAGCGAAGTATAAAATAAATGTTATAACTTATACAAAGTACACACACACACACACACACACACACACACACACACACACTCTTAAGTCAGTAACCCCGACCACAATAAGCTGCTTCATCACATTTAATCACAAATCCAAACAATACATAATCACTCTGACGGGTTTATCCACAGAGATAAGAACAAGCGCACACACACACACACACACACACACACACACAGTCGCTCTGGCACATGCAAGCATTCACGGGGCCTTTGGAAATCTGCACACACGCTAACCCCCCCCACACACACACACACACACACACACACACACACAACCGCAGATGCCCTTGAGGCTTCGACTTCCTTTTCTTGTAATTATTTCCTAACACAAGAATTCGCCGCCCAAAGACACACTTCGTTTAAACACATCGGCTGGTGATTGTGATGTGTACCGACATTTTTGCTCGTGCAAACAAGCCACACACACACACACACACACACACACACACACACACACACACACACACACACACACACACACACACACAAGGGTGGATGTGCAAAGGCATTCATGCACACTGTAAATCCCTGGCGGAATAATTACCTCATGTTCACCCACACACACACACAATACCCCCATCCCAATCCCAATCCCCCCCCCCCCCTCCCCCCATCACCCCAACACACACACACACACACACACACACACAAACACCCCACCCAGAGGCAACATGCAATTTACATCAAACTCCCTAAAACGGGAGCGTCTGCTTTTACCCACAACAGTCGCTTCAAACCGCTGCTTTTTTTTGTGTGTGTAAAAACTTATGTATAAACAAACAAGCAAACAAACAAACAAAACACACACACACACGCACAGGGAGAATCCCCAAGCAATACTATATATATTAATGCACATCCGAATTTATGGTCAGGTGTTCACAAACGTATGTATAAATAAATAAATAAATAAATACATATATATGAACACACACACACACACACACACACACACACACACACACACACACACACCACACACAACACACAATATATATATATACAGTAATCAGAAGTGTCCGTGTGGAAACATAGCATAACGTTTGTTGTCTTAATGATTCACGTCATGTATTTAATTACTAATTAACTTATTTGTTTATTTTTTGTTTACACATACGTTTGTTGTAAACACCTGATCATACAATTTGGATGTGCTTTTCATTTACATAGTGTTGCTTGAGGATTCTGTGTGTGTGTGTGTGTGTGTGTGTGTGTGTGTGTGTGTGTGTGTGTGTGTGTGAAAATAAAACCTCTACCTATCTCTTTTTAATTGCCATTAAACATAATTTAAACATCGGATACTTCAAAGTTGGCATATATTTATATACATACATTAATATATGTTAATATAAATATTTGCAAACATGGCATTCATGTGTGTACTTACTGTAGTAGTGCTATTGTTTATTATAATTATAATAATTATTATTATTTCCATCTTTTACAGATTAGAAATCAATGTATTTATTTGTGTATTACAATAAATATATAATAATCTTTTTTTCTGGTTACCAAAAAAAAGACATTTCCTGCTGTATTTAATAGATACAAGAACATTAAGACTTGAGGAGATGGCGCATACACACACACACACACACACACACACACACACACACACACACAACACCCTCAAAGGGCATGCAAGATTACAGGCAGCCTTTGAAATCTACAGCAGCAAGACACAGACAACAGGAAGGTGACAACACATGGACATAAACAACTGTGTGTGTGTGTGTGTGTGTGTGTGTGTTTAGAGGTGTGTGTGTGTGTGTGTGTGTGTTGATGTTTGACAAACAAACGGAAAGGAAAGGTATACAAACACACACTGGGCCCCATCTAGATGACTCTGGCACAGCGGTGCCAATCTCGGCCATGTCGAGGACACACACACACACTCACACACTACGGCCACCAGGCGCATCCAGATAAGGGCGGGGTAACTGCTGTCCGTGTCCGATTGTGCTCTTGTGCCCCATGTCACGTTTTTCCACGTTCCTCGGAGCAGGTGATGAAGCCACTCGTCGCTGCTCTTACATGACGTGCCTAGCAGGTGAAACCGGGTGCGAAGGCTTTAGGGCATCGCACCAAGCCAGTATTGGTGGATCGGGAGGTCTTTGCATAGAGCTCCGAGCCTTATAATGCTCCTTTAGGGCAGCTCGGGGTCACATGGTGCTTTATAGACGCCAAAGGACATCTTGCGCTCGTCCAAATGTAATTAAATGTAATCTGTGCATATGTCTTTTGCCCCCCCCCCCCACCCCCCCCCCCCGATAGCTCTGAGATCCCACTGTGTGATTCCTAATCCTATCTAACCATTTGGGTTCTGTTCATCTGAACATTATCGGTGTATCGGACGACATCATATGACATGAAGATCCTCTCGTCGGACGGTCTACAGAATTCCGTCCCGAGTTTCCTTTCCCGTGAAGAAATTCCGCTGCAAAATACACCACGAGGATCGAGACGGATTGATAAACGCCGCCAGGACACAAATACCTCGAGACGGATTGGGAAGACCCGCGATTCGGCATTCGGCATGGGAATACTGATCGGAAGGTTGTGGATTCGAGCCCTAGAGCAAGGCCCTTAAACACCCCCCCCCTCCTCCCCTTAACCCCAGGGGGCGCCGTATCCAAAAACAAACTGGGATATGCGAAGGAATATGAGAATTTCCCTCATGGGCTCGTTAACGTTTACGGAAAATGTTCTGTAATAGTTGGAGATTCCAAGTCGTTAGGTGCGGCGACTGGGCAGGTCATTCCGTGAGAAATAACTCCGGACGCTCGAGTCATATCTAATGAGCAGATGGAATTCCCGTGTGTTGAAGTACGGAATGCTTTCCGAGTCCGTTCAAATTCCAGAATCAGTCTCTTTCCTTCCCTGCTCCCAAAATAAAGAAAAAAGCACCCAGGCTCCCACCTCCCGGTTTGGGTCGCTCTCCATATTAAGTCAAATCTGGACTCCTTGGGAACGCGATCCGATTCCTGTGCCTTTCCAAATTTGAATCCGGGATTACAAAAGAAATCCGGCGTTAACGAGATTACTGTTAAGATCACGCCTTCCTCCAAAGCACTCCCTTTCATAGTATTCCCACAATTGCTTTAGATAAACCCATAAAGGTCATTTTGGAGTAAATGAATTAATATTTAAGCGCTTCCGACGCTGCATGATTTAACCCCCGCGCTGCTGCCGCCGCGTTTGACATTTATCGGGGAAAATCGGGAAACCGGAAGCCGAATCGATGACATTAATTAAACGCTAATCCTCGAAATTGTACCGGCGAATCGCCATGCGGCAATCTCGCTGTAATATCCCATATTCACTACGGCGTAATAGGAGACGACCCTAATCTTGGATTTGGTGGAAAGAATGGGGTTTTAATCTTATGGAGGCTAATTTGCAACAAAGAAAAAGCAAGGGCCTTGCTCAAGGGCCCCAAGAGTGCCTCCTTGGCAATGCTGGGGCGCCAATTAACAACCCAGAGCCTCAACCACCTTCCCTTGTCTTCATATCCCGTGTTCTAGACATGATATTAAGACGGTGGATATTAGATCAGAAGGTTATGAGTTCAAATCCCAGACACACCAAGCCGGGCTCTTGAGCACGGCCCTCAACTCTCGGCTCACGGCTGTGAAAAAGACAAGCCTTAATCTTATGGAGGCCCCTCCTTCAATCATTGCTTAATTCCTTTCTTTTATTTTCCTTCTTTTCTTCTGTCAGGGTCCAATTGATCTTTCAATGAATTTATGTTAACATGAATGGATAGACAGATGAATGAGTGAGTGAATAAACATATATCTGTCTGTTTGTCTGCCAATCCATCTATTCCTTCAGTCCATCCATCAATCATTGCTTTATCCCTTTCTTTTTTCCCCTTCTTTCCTTCTGTCAGAGTCTAATTCTTCTATTGGTTTATTTATGTTAACATGAATGGATGGATGAATGAATGAACATCTATCTGTTTGTCTGTCTGTCTGTCCATCTATTCCTTCACTCCACCCTTCAGTCATCACAATGTATCTTCCGTTTGTTCCCTTCCTGCTGTCAGAATCCAATGTTAATTTATGTTAACATGAATGAACGAATGAATGAATGAACATCCGTCTGTCAATCCATCTATTCCTTCAGTCCCTCCTTCAATCATTGCTATATTCCTTTCTTTCTTTTTCCCTTCTTTCCTTCCGTCAGAGTCTAATTCGTCTATTGGTTAATGTATGTTAACATAGATGTTCATTCATTCATCCATCCATTCATGTCTTTCAATCCATCTATTCCTTCACTCCCACCTCCATTCATTGCAATATTCCCTTGTTTTCTTTTTTTCTTCCTTTCTCCTGTCCAATTGATCTATTTATTAATTCATGTTAACATGAATGGATGGACAGATGAATGGATGAACTGTCTTTTTGTCTGTCAGTCCATCTGTTTTTTCACTCCACCCGTCAATCATTGCAATATATCTTTCGTTTGTTCCCTTTCTTCCTTCTATCAGACTCCAATGTTAATTCTTGTTAACATGAATGAATGAATGAATGAATATATGTATGTCAATCCTTCTATTCCTTCAGTCCGTCTTTCAATCATTACAATATTCTTTCTTTTTCCCCCCTTCTTTCCTTCTGTCCAAGTCTAATTCATCTATTGGTGTATTTATGTTAACACGAAAGAATGAATGAATGAACATCTGTCTGTCTGTCTGCCAATCCATCTACCGGTATTCCTTCAATCATTTCTTTATTCCTTTTTTTCCCTTCTTTCCTTCTGTCAGAGTCTAGTTCATCTATTGGTTAATTTATGTTAACATGAATGGATGGATGAATGAATGAACATCTGTCTGCCTGTCTGTCAATCCATCTATTCCTTCACTCCACCCTTCAATCACAATATTCCTTTCTTCCCCCCCTTCTTTCCTTCTGTCCAAGTCTAATTCATCTATTGGTGTATTTATGTTAGCACGAATGAACGAACGAACAAATGAATGAATGAATGAACATATAAACATCTATCTGTCTGTCTGTCAATCCATCGATTCCTTCACTCCCTCCTCTATGCATTGCTTTCTTCCTTTCTGTTTTTCTTGCCAGAGTCCAAATGATCGATGGTCGATTAATATATATTCGGATGGATGGATGGATGGATGGATGGATGGATAGATAGACAGACGGATTTTCCCGGAACATTTTCACTCTCCGTAAAGGAAACTTTGGTGCTTCTAAAGAGTAAAGAGTTGAAATAAAAAAGTCTCGTGTGGGCTTTTTTTTTTTTTTTTTTTTGTCCCCCCCTTTTCTTTTTTTCCTCTCTTTTCTTCTTCGTGAAATAAATCAAAGCGTGGACTTTACTGTACTTTTTAAAAATGACGAAGCTCTGCATCGAGTACATATTTAGAGTTTTCTTACCGCGATACAATTGGAGTCAAGGTTAGTGCTGGTGAGAAAACATATCAGGATATAAAAGGCTAGTAAATTGAAAGAGCTATCTGTGTGACCTCAATAAAAATCCCTCTCTCCCCAGTAATATATCCTATTTTCACATTAGCGCGCACACACACACACACACACACACACTCACTCACACACTCACACTCGGACCCCCTTAGTGCCCCGCCTTCATGTAACCCAAGGACGTTCCTCCAGTCCTGAGTTTTCCTCCTCCTCCTTCTTCTTCTTCGGATAGAAAGAATCTGCTGTTTTTTTTTCTCCCCGGTATTAATTGCAATAATAATAATAATATATATAATAATAATAATAATAATAATAATGTCTCTGATAGGGGCACGGTGGTTTAGTGGTTAGCACGTTTCGCCTCACAACAAAACCGCCAGGGTCCGGGTTCGATTCCCGTCTCGGCCATGTGTGTGTGGAGTTTGTGCATGTTCTCCCCCGTGTCCTCAGGGGGTTTTTTTCTCCGGGTTCTCCGGTTTTCTCCGGTTTCCTCCCCCCGGTCCAAAAAACATGCACGGTAGGTTGATTGGCACCTTGGAAAAAAAAAAAAAAAAAAATTGGAAAAAAATTGTTGTCCCTAGTGTGTGAGTGTGTGTGTGTGTGTGTGTGTGTGTGTGTGTGTGTGTGTCCTGCGATGGGTTGGCATTCCATCCAGGGTGTATCCTGCCTTAATGCCCATAGACGCCTGAGATAGACACAGGCTCCCCGTGACCCGAGGGAAGATCGGATAAAGCGCTAGAAAATGAATGAATGAATGAATGTCTCTTAATGACGCCTTATAACAGGTCTCTGAATCATTGTACGACCAAGGTCATTTAGAGGACGCGGACCTGGACGAGCCGACAGCAACGGTTAAAAACGAGAAAAAGTAAATAAAAAAAGTTTGGCTGTGAATGATTTCTATTAACACTCGTTTCTTCTACAGCCGATACCTGTGTGTGTGTGTGTGTGTGTGTGTGTGTGTGTGTGGTGTGTGTGTGGTGTTGTGTTGTGTTGTTTTTTGTCGCCGTGCTGTGCATTAAGATGATGATAAATGGCCGTGTCCGTCATGCGGAGCTTGCGCCGGCGTACAGTCTGGGTGGGAAATTCTACTGAACGTCACAGCAGATGAACATAAATGACTCGCAGTGAGGGTGAACACTACACACACACACACACACACACACCCACACACACCCCACACACACACACACACACACCCACACGCTGTGAAGGTCACGGACTGAAACACAGCGCACCAACATGGCTGACTTTTATACACTGCTGATGAGAAGCAGATACGTCCATGCACAGACGGATATCAGACACTTTATTTTTTTTTTTTTTTTGGCCCGCGAGACCAGTTTTCCTTCATTCATTCATTCAGTCATTACTTTATTCCTTTCTTTTTTTTTTAAAAAAAAAAAGAGATAAAGCAGAAAATTTCTGGATGGATGGAAGGGGATGGACAGATGGATGAATGGGTGGATATAGATGGATGGATGGAGACTGGAAGGATGGAGACAGATGCACAGATGGATGGATGGATGGGTGGGTATAGCATGGGTGCAGGACAGATAGATGGATGGATGGATACAGACAGATGGATGAAGGGGAGGCTATTGGATGGGTACAGGATGGATATGGATGGAGGCAGACAGATGCACAGATGGGTGGATGGATGGAGACACACAGAGATAGATGAATGGATGAATGCATGGATGAAAGGAGACATGATTGGATGAATGGATGGATGGATAGATGGATAGATAGATAGATAGACGATAGACACACAGACCGACGGATGGATGGATGGATGGATGGGTGGATGGATAGATGGAGACATGAATGGGTGGATGGATGGATGGATGGATGGATGGAGAGACACACAGACCAATAGATGGATTGATGGATGGATGGATAGATGGAGACATGGATGGATGGGATGGGTACAGGAGGGGGATGGATGGATGAAGACAGGTGGATGGATGGATGGGTATAGGAGGGGATGGATGGATGTTTGGGTGGGTATAGGAGGGGATGCATGGATGGATGAAGACAGATGGATAGATGGATGGATGGGTGGGTATAGGAGGGGATGCATGGATGGATGAAGACAGATGGATGGATGGATGGATGGGTGGGTATAGGGGGGGATGGATGGATGGATGGGTGGATCCCAATGTTCCGATAAACTGACAGACTAGACAGAAAGACAGACACTGAAATAATGTACTGATGTGACTCCATATGACTCGTATCCCAGGCCTCCTGCACTCTGTGACATCACTCTGATCCTCTGTTCTGATTGGTCCGAACGGTGCAGATTTGAATCCCAGCTCCATATTAATGCACTGGTGCTGGAAAGGGTATTGTTTCTATAGTAACGGCTCCCTCGCTGGGACGACTACGCTGGCAGCTACGCAGAATCGAAAAAAAAACATGCTGTTATCTAACCAAAAACAACCAGGCTCTTCAGCGTGCAGATGTTCCAGCTGTTCCATCTGGGATAATCTGTCGATAAATATTTGATTTATCGTGATGATTTCGTGCTGTACATCACACACACACACACACACACACACACGCACGCGCGTAAACGCGAGAGTATCGGCGGGACGGAGCGGATCCTTGGTGATGCGCCAAACGCGAAATCAAACCAACGTATATACGGGAGAATCCTGCACAGGGGCGGGAAGGAAAAGGAAGAAGAGAAAGAAGGGAAGAAAGTGATGACCAGTGGTATGAAATGATAAACAGGTTAAAGGAGTAACGCTGGAGATTTTCGGGTTTCGGATGACTTTATTCTCGTCTGTATGACATTCAATTAAAAAAAACCTAAAAAAAAATCTCCACACTTTCCTTTTCAGAATTGTGATGAATTTTGCATGAGATGCAGCAGCCGCTTCGTTTACACCACATCAAAGCTGCTGAACGCAAGAGAGAGAGAGAGAGAGAGATGGGGAGAGAGAGAGAGATGAGAAGAGTGATTGGTTGGTTGGGTTGATTAATTGATGGATTGATTGATTGATTGATAAGCAGACAGACAGATTTTCAGACAAAGACTGGTAGATGAATGCAGAAATGGATGGATAGATGGACAGAGGGATGGATGGAGGGAGGGAGGGATAAGATGTGATGTATGCAGATAGACATACAGAGGTGGACAGAACCCTGCAGATGGATGGATGGATGGAGGGATAGATAGATTGACTGGTGAATGGATGGATGGATTGGTTGATTGATTTTTTTGATTGATTGATGGATGGATGGATGGATTGGATGGATGGGTGGATGGATGAATAAATGGATTGATTGGTTGATGGATGGGTGGCTGGTTTGATTGATTGATTGATAAGCAGACAGAGATTTTCAGACAGAAAGACTGGTAGATGGATGGATGGATGGATGAATGGAGTGATGGATAAGATGTGGACAAAAATGGATGGATGTATGCAGATAGAGACAAACAGAGGTGGATAGAACCCTGCGGATGGGTGGATGGATGAATATATGGATTGATTGTTTGATTGATTAATGGATTGATGGATGGATGGATGGATGGATGGGTGAATGAGTGGATGGATGAATAGATGGATTGATTGGTGGATGGATGGATGGTTTAATTGATTGATTGACTTATGGATGGATTGGTCAATTGATGGATTGCTTGATGGTTGGATGAATGGATGGATTGGTTGATTGATTGATGGGTGGATGGATGGATGAATGGATGGATTGGTTGGTTGAGTGACTGATTGATGGGTGGATGGATGGATGGATTGATGGCTTTGATCGACGGAAAGATGGATGGATGGATTGATTGATTGATGGATGGATTGATTGATTGATTGATGGATTGAGAGACAGATACAGATTATTAGACATAGAGGTAGGCCTGATGGATGGATGGATAGATAGATAGATAGATGGATGGATGGATGGATGGATGGATGGACAAATTTTTTCCTGCATTTATTCTCCTCTGCATCTCCAGTCCATGTATAAATGCATTGCTACTAAATCACCAAATATTAATTAGATCCCCTCCTCTCTCTCCCTCTCTCTCTCTTTCTCTCTCTCACTCCCTCTCTATTATGCCTCATTGCATTTTGCTGCCCTTCTCTCCTCCTCCTCCAGCTCCCTCGTTAATCTCTCACTTTACCTGCATGCCGGTACAACCATCGCGTTTAGTTTTTCCACTCTGGAAGTCTTTTCTTGGCGCTCCTGCTTGTTGTCGGGGAGTCGCGTTACTTTAATTATCCTTACAGTAATGTAACGCTAGAACGCTTCCAGACGCGTGTGTTCATTGTGTCGTCTGATGCAATCGCTTGTGTTGAGCCGATTTGTTTGACGATGGCGAGAAGTTTTGGCGGCACACGCGCGGCACATCCGCGGCACATCCGCCGTCACTCCGCGGCACATCCGCCGTCACTCCGCGGCTCTGACAAACGACTGTGCGCTGCTTAAACACTGACAGCTTTTACACGCACTCCGTAAATTGCTCCTACTGCCAGGCGTAAACGCCACGGCGAGTAAATCGTCATGCTACACGCTGAAAGCTAACTGAGGCAAAGCGTGTGTGTGTGTGTGTGTGTGTGTGTGTGTGTGTGTGTGTGTGTGTGTGTGTGTGTGTGTGTGTGTGTGTGTGTGTGTGAATAGGAGCACGGTAACAAGAACTCATCCATCATGATGAAATCTGTTTTCACTTAAGCATGTTGACTACTGTTAAGTGGAGGGAAGAGGGCAGGCAGACAGGCAGACAGACGGACAGACAGGTAGATAGATATATTGATATGGATAAAAACAGATGGATGAATAGATGGATGGACAGATAATAGATGAGTGAATGGATGTATAGAGGGACAAATAGGATATATACTCTATATACGTCTATAGATATGCCTATATATAGTTATAGATGGATGGAGGGATAGGTGGAGGGATGTACAGGGTAGATGAATAGATAGATAGATAGGTAGGTAGGTAGGGTAGATGAATGGATGTATGGGTGGATGGGATAACTTGATAGATAGATGTATGGATGGATGGAGGGATGTACAGGGTAGATGAATGGACAGATAGATAGATGGATGGGTGGAATGGATAGATAGATAGATAGATAGATAGATAGATAGATAGATAGATAGATAGATAGATATATATAGATAGATAGATATGGATAAAACAGATGGATGATGATAGATAGATGGACAGATAATATATGGGTGAATGGATGTATGGAGGGACGAATAGGATGTATACTATATAGGATGGGTGTTGGATGGGTAATGGATGGATGTATGGATAGATAGATAGATATGCAGATGGATAGATAGATAGATGCAGATGGATGCAGATGGATAGATATGATAGTGAGATGTGTAGATATGCAGATGGATAGATATGTGGATGGATGTATAGGACAAATGGATAGATAGGTAGGTAGGTAGATAGATAGATAGATAGATAGATAGATAGATAGATAGATAGGATAAAAACAGATGGATGAATAGATTGATGGACAGATAATATATGGGTGAATGGATGTATGGAGGGACGAATAGGATGTATACTATATAGGATGGGTGTTGGATGGGTAATGGATGGATGTATGGATAGATAGATAGATATGCAGATGGATAGATAGATAGATAGATAGATAGATATGGATAAAAACAGATGGATGAATAGATATGGACAGATAATATATGGATAGATAGATAGATATGCAGATGGATAGATAGATAGATATGCAGATGGATAGATAGATAGATATGCAGATGGATAGATGTGTAGATATGCAGATGGATAGATATGTGGATGGATGTATAGGACAAATGGATAGATAGATAGATAGATAGATAGATAGATAGATAGATAGATAGATAGATAGATAGATAGATAGATAGATAGATAGATAGATAGATAGATAGATAAGATAGAATATGATAGATAGATAATATGGATAAAACAGATGGATGAAATAGATTGATGGACAGATAATATATGGGTGAATGGATGTATGGAGGGACGACTAGGATGTATACTATATAGGATGGGTGTTGGATTATGGGTAAGGATGGATGGATGTATGGATAGATAGATAGATATGCAGATGGATAGATAGATAGATATGCAGATGGATAGATAGATAGATGGATATAGATGCATGATAGATAGATAGATAGATATGCAGATGGATAGATGGATAGATAGATGGATAGATATGATGCAGATGGATAGATATATGCTATGATAATATGGATGTATAGGACAAATGGATAGATTAGGATAGATAGATAGATAGATAGATAGATAGATAGATAGATAGATAGATAGATATGGATAAAAACAGATGGATGAATAGATTGATGGACAGATAATATATGGGTGAATGGATGTATGGAGGGACGAATAGGATGTATACTATATAGGATGGGTGTTGGATGGGTAATGGATGGATGTATGGATAGATAGATAGATATAGCAGATGGATAGATAGATAGATATGCAGATGGATAGATAGATATGATATGCAGATGGATAGATAGATATGCAGATGGATAGATATGTGGATGGATGTATAGGACAAATGGATAGATAGGTAGATAGATAGGTAGATAGATAGATAGATAGATAGATGGATGGATGGATGGATGGTTGAATGGCTGAGATAAACGGATAAATGGAATAATTGTATACATCCTGCCTGTATGTTATAATGTGTTATAATGGTAGTAGTATATATATATATATATATATATATATATATATATATATATATATATATATATATATATATATATAAAATAGTAGTAATAATACGTTTCCTGCTTTTGTGTTTTTTTTTTAAAGAACGGCGGGTTTCGGATTCGCGCTCCGTCTTCATGCAGGAAAATCCCGCCGTCACCGAGACGAGCGGTCCAGGAGATCTGCATCACACGCGTCACAAAGGTGCGTTAATTCCGCTTAAAATGATTTTTTACAAAGTGTGTTTTTTTTGGGGGGTGAAATAAAAAAAGGAAAGCGAACCTGAATGACGGTTCTGGAACAGATCCAGAACATTCCTTGGAAAAAAAGAGCAGACGAATGTTTCTGCATTTAAAGGAAATGTATTTTTATAAATAAACGATGCAATGTTGCTCGTAGGAGGTTGTGAGAGAGATTTTCGTTTTTCCCGATCGTGTTTATTGCAGCATTCCGGCAGCGTTTCATGTACCTGGAAGGAGCAGCCTGTCAGTCTCCGAGCGCAAGAATTCCAGGAACAAACAATGAGTAATTCATTCTCATGTAAAAGAGTAAGGAGGGAAAAAAACAACAACAACATCCCAGTCTTGTAAAAGCAGTGTTAAAATGAGTGGTTGTTTTTTGTTTTTAGCGCCAGACCCTAAATAACATGATAATAATCACTTTTTAATTGTGGTGTTGGTGTTTTGATTGGATGGATGGATTGATTGGTTGATTGATGGTTTGTTTGATGGATGGATGGATGGATGGATGGATGGACTGATTGGTTGAGTCGTTGGTTGATTGGTGGATGGATGGATGGATTGATTGGTTGATTGATTGATTGGTGGATGGATTGATTGGTTGGTTGATTGATTGATTTATGGATGGATAGGTTGGTGGGTGCATGGCTAGGTGGATGGATGGATGGATGGATGGATGGATTGGTTGATTGATGGTTTGTTTGATGGTTTGTTTGATTGTTTGATTGATGGATGGATGGATGGACTGATTGGTTGAGTCGTTGGTTGATTGGTGGATGGATGGATGGATGGATTGGTTGATTGATTGATTGGTGGATGGATTGATTGGTTGGTTGATTGATTGATTTATGGATGGATAGGTTGGTGGGTGCATGGCTAGGTGGATGGATGGATGGGTGGATTGGTTGATGGACTGATTGGTTGAGTCATTGGTTGATTGGTGGATGGATGGATGATTGATTGGTTGATTGATTGATTTATGGATGGATGGATTGATAGGTAGGTGGGTGCATGGCTGGGTGGATGGATGGATGGATTGGTTGATTGATGGTTTGTTTGATTGTTTGATGGATGGATGATGGATGCATTCATTGGTTGAGTGATTGGTGGATGGATGGATGGCTTGATTAGTTGGTTGATTGATGGATTGATAAAAGAGTAAGGAGGGGGAACAACAACAACAACAACAACAACAACAACATCCCAGTCTTGTAAAAGCAGTGTTAAAATGAGTGGTTGTTTTTTGTTTTTAGCGCCAGACCCTAAATAACATGATAATAATCACTTTTTAGTTATTTAGGCATTTAATTGTGTTGTTGTTGTTGTTTTGAAAAGAAAATAAATAAAATGATTGTGTACGCAGTGTGTGGGTGTCGGCCAGCACCAGTATGACGGGGAAAATAAATAAATAAATAAATCGGGTGTCCCGATACTTTTGCTCGCTTTGATGTGCGTCTGGACAAGCAAGAATTCCTCGAATAAGTCGGATTGAACCGAGTGTGTCATCCGTTACCGAGAACTTCCGTTACATCGCTCGTACCAAGAGAGGGAAAAAAAAAAAAGAGAGAGAGAGAGAGAGAGAGAGAGAGAGACTCGTCCCTCTCGGTCAGCAGGAAAGCTTTTATTTTTTTGTCGTCCGCCGCCGTCACTCCGAGATCCGTCTCTGATTCCCAACAGGCACCGCGAGTCTTTTGTGACAGTGTGACACAATCGTCTACTGTCCCTCCTGACAGCCGAGATACGGGAAAGCAGGTGTATCCCACTGACGTCCCCCTCTCTACTCCTCCATCACTCTCTACTCCGTCACTCTCTTCTCCTCCGTCACTCTCTACTCCTCCGTCCCTCTCTCCTCGTCCTCTGTCACTCTTTCCTCCGTCCCTCTCTCCTCCGCCGTCCCTCTCTCCTCCTCCGTCCCTCTCTCCTCCTCCGTCCCTCTCTCCTCCTCCCTCTCTCCTCCTCCGTCACTCTGACCTCTGTCCCTCTCTCCTCCTCCGTCCCTCTCTCCTCCTCCGTCCCTCTCTCCTCCTCCGTCCCTCTCTCCTCCTCCCTCTCTATCCCTCTCTACTCCTCTGTCACTCTCTTCTCCGTCCCTCTCTCCTCCTCCGTCCCTCTCTACTGCTCCGTCCCTCTCTACTCCTCCGTCCCTCTCTCCTCCTCCGTCCCTCTCTACTCCTCCGTCCCTCTCTACTCCTCCGTCCCTCTCTACTCCTCCGTCACTCTCTACTCCGTCACTCTCTACTGTCACTCTGCCCTCTGTCACTCTCTACTCCGTCCCTCTCTCCTCCTCCTTCCCTCTCTCCTCCTCCTTCACTCTCTCCTCCGTCCCTCTTTCCTCTGTCCCTCTCTACTCAGTCATCATCTCTTCTTCCATCACTCTCTCCTCTTTCCCTCTCTACTCCTCTTTCCCCCTCTCCTCTTTCCCTCTCTACTCCGTCACTCTTTCCTCTCTCCTCCGTCCCTCTCTCCTCCTCTATCCCTCTCTCCTCCCCTGTCCCTCTCCTCCTCCGTCACTCTCTCCTCCTCCGTCACTCTCTCCTCCTTTGTCACTCTCTCCTCCTCTGTCACTCTCTCCTCCTCTGTCAGTCTCCACTCTGACACTCTCTCCTCTGTCCCTCTCTCCCGTCCTTCTCTTCTCCTCCGTCCCTCTCTCCTCTGTCCCTATCTCCTCCATCCCTCCCTCCCCCTCTCTCTCTCTCTCTCTCCACCCTTCTCTCCTCATCTACTCCCTATTTCCAAGTGGCCATCAGGGAAATTTACAATTTACTGAAGGTATTATATATATATATATATATATATATATATATATATATATATATACTATTCATCTATCGTCTATCTATCTGAATTAATATCTACTTTAATTAATATATATATATGTGTGTGTGTGTGTGTGTGTGTGTGTGTGTGTGTGTGTGTGTGTGGTGTGTGTGTGTGTGTGTGTGTGTGTAGTAACATAACCAGTCATGGGATTTTTATTTATTTTTTGCTGATGAAACATATGTTGGTCACATGACCATGATTAATCTTAGTGTAGCGTGAGTTCGACTCGGTGGAATATAATGAGCACCGGAAAAGGTCATACGCTGCATTAATGACCAACGGGACCAACAAGCACTCTCTGTCTGTCCGTCCGTCTGTCTATCCGTCTGTCTGTCCGTCCGTCTGTCTATCCGTCCTGTAACATCCATCGACGGCTCCCTGAAGCTCCACCGTGAAGGAAACGTCCTTGCTCCGTCTAATCAGATACATTGATCCGGCGAGTCTGATGTCCTTAATTAGGTATTGGACTGAGATCTTGGGGAAAGTCAACCTCCACCATCCCGGCTTGGCGTCGCTCGCTCGGAGCCCAACGCTTCGCTTTCCCCCGAACCTGTTAACCTGCTGGCCCGCGTACGAAACGTCGCCTCTCATCGCTACGCCAGCGTAATTAGTACCCATAAGGCACGGCTGCAGAGAGTTGGGGACGGAGTTGAAGAAAGTGTGCGTATAAGACTTTGGGGCTTAAAGTGTAACTTCACTCGTGTTGCCGCTGCTCTTGTCTATTGTTGTCTAGCTGATATGCTAAGAAGGTAATGGCTTTAGGACTTTTAGAATTCTCGTCCATCTCTCCCTCTCTCCCTCTCTCCCTCCCTCTCTCGCTCTGCTCATCTTCTCCAGCATGCTCCCTTATTCATACCAAGCTGCCACTCCACACCCCAGTGCCTGCCAAGGGCTGAATTATTTTATTTGGATGTCTCCAGACCGAGACTGACCAGAATATCTCCAATGCATCCAAGACCATTTCTCATTTGTCTTGTTTGGGGAATGCAATCAATGTCTCTCTCTCTCTCTCTTTCTCTCTCTCTCTCTCTTTCTCTCTTTTTCTCTCTCTCTTTCTTTCTCTTTCCTTTTTCTTTTTTCTCTTTTCTTCTCTCGGTGATTTTTTTTTTTCTTTCTTTCTGTGATATTCTGTAAGTGATGATTAAGGGATTGATTGGGGGTTTACATTTAGACGCCGAATAATCGCCTGGAGAGTTTTTAAAGGAGTGCTTTGGCTAAAACACAGCGGGGAATGGGGGGGGGGGGGCGCGAGGGGGGGGGGGGGGGGTTGGACAAAACCTGGCAACGTGACATCTGTAGAAAATGGATTGTGACTGAGATTATTCGAAATAAACACTTGCATTATAGCAATATTGCTTGCGTTATGACTATACGTAGATGGATGGATATCAGAAGGGCGTGAGTTCACATCCCTTCACTGCATAGATGACTCTTGAGCAAGGCCCTTAATCTTCAGATGAATCTGAGATACTTGTAGATCTATAAAAGGAAGTTTACCAAATACCGTGTACGTTTTGGGTTTTAAGATTCTGGTCTCAGAAGGGCATGAGTTCAAATCCCTTCGCTGCAAAGATGACTCTTGAGCAAGGCCCTTAATCTTCAGATGAATCTGAGATACTTGTAGCTCTATATCTGAAGTTTACCAAATACTGTGTACGTTTTGGGGTTCTGTGTTTTAAGATTCTGGTCTCAGAAAGGCATGAGTTCAAATCCCTTCGCTGCAAAGATGACTCTTGAGCAAGGCCATTAATGATCAGATGAATCTATGAGATACTTGTAGATCTATAAAAGGAAGTTTACCAAATACCGTGTAGGTTTTGGGGTTCTGTGTTTTAAGATTCTGGTCTCAGAAGGGCATGAGTTCAAATCCCTTCGCTGCAAAGATGCCAGAGCAAGGCCCTCCTCAACTGAGATATTCTCCAAGATACTTGTAAATATCTCTAGAAAGGGAAGATTAGCAAATACGTTTTGGGGTTCTGTGTTTTAAGATTCTGGTCTCAGAAGGGCATGAGTTCAAATCCCTTCGCTGCAAAGATGTCACTACTGAGCTCTTCAGCAAGGCTCTCAACTTCTCAGATGAATTCTCTGAGATACCTTTCTTGAGAAAGGGAAGATTGCCCGAATACCTTTTAGGGTTCTGTGGTTTAAGATTCTGGTCTCAGAAAGGCATGAGTTCAAATCCCTTCGCTGCAAAGATGACTCTTGAGCAAGGCCATTAATGATCAGATGAATCTATGAGATACTTGTAGATCTATAAAAGGAAGTTTACCAAATACCGTGTAGGTTTTGGGGTTCTGTGTTTTAAGATTCTGGTCTCAGAAGGGCATGAGTTCAAATCCCTTCGCTGCAAAGATGCCAGAGCAAGGCCCTCCTCAACTGAGATATTCTCCAAGATACTTGTAAATATCTCTAGAAAGGGAAGATTAGCAAATACGTTTTGGGGTTCTGTGTTTTAAGATTCTGGTCTCAGAAGGTCATGAGTTCAAATCCCTTCGCTGCAAAGATGTCACTACTGAGCTCTTCAGCAAGGCTCTCAACTTCTCAGATGAATTCTCTGAGATACCTTTCTTGAGAAAGGGCAGATTGGCCGAATACCTTTTAGGGTTCTGTGCTTTAGGATTCTGGTCTCAGAAGGTCATGAGTTCAAATCCCTTCGCTGC
>JACRUU010000021.1:10644508-10669508 GCA_030449085.1 Kryptopterus vitreolus
TCGCCTCACACCGCCAGGGTCCGGGTTCGATTCCCGTCTCGGCCATGTGTGTGTGGAGTTTGTGCATGTTCTCCCCGTGCCTCAGGGAGTTTTTCTCCGGGTTCTCCGGTTTCCTCCCCCGGTCCAAAAACATGCACGGTAGGTTGATTGGCACCTTGGAAAATTGTCCCTAGTGTATGAATGTGTGTGTGTGTGTGTGTGTGTGTGTGTGTGTGTGTGTGTGTTTGTGTGTGTGTGTGTGTGTGTGTGTGTGTGTGTGTGATGGGTTGGCATTCCATCCAGGGTGTATCCTGCATTAATGCCCATAGACGCCTGAGATAGACACAGACTCCCCGTGACCCGAGGGAAGATCGGATATAGCGGTAGAAGATGAATGAATGAATGAATGAATGTTATCTATTGTTGAACGACGCTACAGTGCGTCTCGGTAGCATTCGCGTCATATCTCTCCGTCTCAGGAGCGTCTCAGGAGCGTCTCAGGAGCGTCGCCTCACCTTCTCATTCACGCCCACTTCTTTTTCTTTTCTTTCTTTCTTTCTTTCTTTCTTTCTTTCTTTGCTCGGCTTGGTGTTCGCTACCGTTTCCTGTAGGTCACGGCGAGTTCAGCCTTTCCTCTGATTGCGTCTCTCTTTTTACTCCACACTGTCTCGTCGGAAAGAGTTTCTAAATTTGGATATAAGCAGCACAACAGATGTCTGTCTTTTTTTTTTTATGTCCCTTTATCTTTTCTTTTTTTTTTTTAATTCTCCGTCCTCTGGAGTCTTTTTCCATCCTCCCATTTTGTCACTTTTAACATCCCAACATTTTGCTTACAGGGAGAATAACCCAAGCATAATAAAGTCCCAATTATCTGGGTCATGATGCCGTTCTTCCAGCTCGGCTGCAGCGTTCCGGCACGCAACATATGGGCAGGGGGAAAAAATAAAATAAATAAATAAATAAATAAATAAACAAACACCTGAACGGATTTTCCTTCGTTTAGTTCTTCAGATAGAATAGTGGCTTTTTGCCACTATAACATGTTTATTTTTTATATAATAAAAATGTATAATATTAAAAGAATATTCTAATATTATATAGTGTAATATTCATTCATTCATTCATCTTCTAGCGCTTTATCCGATCTTCCATCGGGTCACTGGGAGTCTGTGCCTATCTCAGGCGTCTATGGGCATTAAGGCAGGATACACCCTGGATGGAATGCCAACCCATCGCAGGACACACACACACACACACACACACATACACTAGGGACAATTTTCCAAGGTGCCAATCAACCTACCGTGCATGTTTTTGGACCGGGGGGGAAACCGGGAAAACCGGAGAACCCGGAGAAAAACCCCCTGAGACACGGGGAGGAGGAAGGAGAGACATGCAAACATGCAAAAACTCCACACACACATGGCCGAGACGGGAATCGAACCCGGATCCTGGCGGTGTGAGGCGAACGTGCTAACCACTACGCCACTGTGCCCCTATAAAGTGTAATATAATATATATTTTTTTTACTTTGCTAGAAAGTAATTAATGTATAAGTATTAATTACTTTATAATTATCAGTTATTCATTTATTAATTATTCATGCGAGTTTCGACGGCTCAGGTGTTGATAACGATGAAGTGTAAACAAGATCTCAATTTATATATATATATTTTTTTGATGGTATTTGTATATAATACTGTAATGAAAATCGAATCTAACGATGCCTTTAATTGCTTTAGGAAAAAAAGAGAACATTTTGGCGGTTTGCTTAAATGCATTCAAATAAATAAATAAATAAGTAAGTAAATAAATAAATAAACAAACAGACTATACTACAGTACATTCAGAAAGGCAGATGTAATCGGGTATAACTGATATAAGCGGGAGTTTGTCTCGGAAGGTTTCGGAAGTACGGAGAGGAAAACTGAGTAAATATTTTGCGATGATGATAAGAATCAGAGTCTTTTCTAACTGTGTGTGTGTGTGTGTGTGTGTGTGTGTGTGTGTGTGTGTGTGTGTGTGTGTGTGTGTGTGTGTGTGTGTGGGTGGGTGTGTGTTGTGTGTGTGTGAGTAAATGCACCCAGGTGCACTCGGACCCATCTGGAAGTCTACGGTGAATACTTGAGACACGTGCACCCTGCATGTTAGCTGTTTCTATGCAACAAATTTGGTAAAGGACAGAAGAATTGGATGAGTGAGTGGATGAGATGATGAACGAGTGAATGGATGAGATGATGAACGAGTGAATGGATGAGATGATGAACGAGTGAATGGATTAGATGATGAGCGAGTGAGTGGATGAGATGATGAGTGAGTGAGTGAGTGAGTGAGAGTGGGTCATTGGGAGAAAGTGGATGAGTGTGTGAGTCAGAGTGTGTGAATGGGTGAGTGAGTGAGTGAGTGATGAGTGAGTGATTGAGGGGATGGGTTTAGAGTGATGAGTGGGTGAGTGATCTGAGTGAGGTGAGTGAGGTGAGTGGAGATGAGTGTGAGAGTGGGTGAGTGGATGAGTGAGTTAGTGCATGAGTTGATGAGTGGGTGAGTGGATGAGTAAGCGGATGAGTGGTTGAGTGAGTGTGTGTTAGTTGGGTTAGTTGGGTCATTGGGAGAAAGTGGATGAGTGTGTGAGTGGATGAGTGAGCGGATGAATGGTTGAGTGAGTGTGTGTTAGTTGGGTCATTGGGAGAAAGTGGATGAGTGTGTGAGCGGATGAATGGTTGAGTGAGTGTGTGTTAGTTGGGTCATTGGGAGAAAGTGGATGAGTGGATGAGTGTGTTAGTGGATGAGTGGGTGAATTGGGTCATTGGGAGAAAGTGTGTGAGTGGGTGAGTGGATGAGTAAGCGGATGAGTGGTTGAGTGAGTGTGTGTTAGTTGGGTCATTGGGAGAAAGTGGACGAGTGTGTGAGTGGGTGAGTGGATGAGTAAGTGGATGAGTGGTTGAGTGAGTGTGTGTTAGTTGGGTCATTGGTCGAAAGTGGATGAGTGGGTGAATTGGGTCATTGGGAGAAAGTGTGTGGGTGGGTGAGTGGGTGAGTGGAGTGAGTAAGGAAAGGATGAGTGGTTGAGTGAGTGTGTATTAATTGGGTCATTGGTCGAAAGTGGATGAGTGGGTGAATTGGGTCAGTTGGGAGAAAGTGTGTGATGGGTGAGTGGATGAGTAAGGGATGAGTGGTTGAGTGAGTGTGTATTAATTGGGTCATTGGTCGAAAGTGGATGAGTGGGTGAATTGGGTCATTGGGAGAAAGTGGATGAATGGGTGAGTGGATGAGTGGACGAGGAGGCTCCACCATGGCAACCAGTGTGTGTGAGTGAGACAATGTGGTTAACGATGTAGTAATAATAATGTGTTCGGAACTCGATGAATTAACCGCACACATTAAGACGGCGAGTTGACGTTTACGTCCGAGCTCTGTAAACAATATTTATATAGAAATAATGACTGTATATATACACAGTATCTTAGCTCGGCTCGGCTCAAACCCAGGCAGCGCACCGAAATCCTCCTGAACTGCTCTGGGATGAACGAGCTCCTAACGATGCACGGAGAAGTGTATCAGCTGTGTTGTTGGAAGGAGCTGTCCAGGTGCTGAAAACGTGTACATCATAAAATCGTCTTTCGGCAATGAATATAAAGATTGTACATGGACACATTTGTTTGTTCAAAGGGAAATCTTCATGCTGTTACATGACCTACTTTTGTTGCATGGAGACAAAAAGGATACACACACACACACACACACACACACACACACACTCTTGCATAAGTTCTTCAATTAAGAGCCAAGTACGAATTCTATCAGGAGGTAAAAATGTCGCGCAAAACATGTGGCCTCAAAACTTTGCACGCTCAGTGCGAGAAGGCAGTGGGTTATTCCAACCGCCTCGTTACCAACATCATGTTTAGTTAAAAATTGAAAGGGAGGAAAGAAAGAAAAAAAAAAGGTCCTGCTGTGCATTTCTGCCTCGTAGCTGTAATTAAAGTTCGGTCGAACTGAAATTTGACCCCGATTTTTCTTTTTTTTTTTTTTTTTTTTTTTCGTCTAAATGTTAAAATGACATGAGATATGACATAAAGCTTCTCATCCCTCGTTCATTTGTACTTCCCATCACTCAAAGATCCTTTCTTTTTCTTTTTTTACGATTTGATCCAAAGACACGCTTTTAAGGCTCTGAACCCTATTGAGGACAAATTGAAAGACGGAATCCAACCCAGAACATGTGACTTTTATTATTAGAGCAACCGATAAGTACATTCATTCATTCATTCATTCATTCATTCATCTTCTACCGCTATATATCCGATCTTCCCTCGGGTCACGGGGAGTCCTGTGCCTATCTCAGGCGTCTATGGGCATTAAGGCAGGATACACCCTGGACGGAATGCCAACCCATCGCAGTGCACACACCACACACACACACACATTCATACACTAGGGACAATTTTCCAAGGTGCCAATCAACCTACCGTGCATGTTTTTGGACCGGGGGAGGAAACCGAGAACCGGAGAACCCGATAGAGAAAAACCCCCTGAGGCACGGGGAGAACATGCAAAACTCCACACACACACATGGCCGAGAGACGGGAATCGAACCCGGATCCTGGCGGTGTGAGGCGAACGTGCTAGCCACTAAGCCACCGTGCCCCATCCGATAAGTACAGAAAAATGAAAATTTTTATTTTTATTTACTCTAATATAAGGTTTCCAAATATAGGGTTTTTTTTTTGTTTTGTTGGTTTGTTTTTTGGAGCCTAGTGTCATGGCATGGTGCCCCTGGACCATAGAGGGTGTTAAGGGCCTTGCTCAAGGGCCGGACGGTGGCAGCTCGGTGATACAGGGACTCGAACCCGCAACCTTCTGATCCGTAGCCCAGATCCACTGAGCTACAACCCGCCCCCTCTCACTGAGCTAACCCTTTCCAAGCTTATAGCATTTTAATAAAACTTTATTATATATATATATATATATATATATAGATATATATATATATATATATATATATATATATATATATATATATATATATATATAGAGATATATATATATTATATACGTATGTTAATAAATACACACACAACATACACACCCTACAGACGTGTTTGTTTATTTTTTTGCTATAAGCAGAAAGGGTTCAAAGCAAACAAGTGACAATAAATTCATAAATAAATAAATCGCCTTTTCGATTTCATGGGAACAGCATGTTTACAAGGTATAGATAAACAAGGTTTTTCTGTGTCGAAATAAACGAGCGAGAATAAAAAAAAAGGCGGTACTTGGAGATCACCCGGTGGGTGTGAGGTTTATGCCCCAGGTTCGGCTGCGTACGCGTGTAGCGAGAAATCCACGCTTGCTGACTAATGAGAATCCTCGGTTGGACCTCGCGCGCGGCCTGAACCTATTACGCGCCTTTAAATAGACGAAAGTCTTGTTGTTCGGTAGCGAGCGTCTCTCCGATGGATGTACGGCAATAAAGATACAGTCTATTTTAAACACCTCACCCACATGGGGGTTGGAGGATATTCCACAGGGCCAGGTTTAAAGGTTTTGACAGCTCTTTCCATGCTGTGTGTGGAGACAGTGATAGGCAATATCTCAGTAGCTGGAGGGAATGCTGCCTACATCAGACCGAGTTCTCTCGAATCAGGTGCTCATTGCACAATACAACTCTATTTCTTATATATATAGATATATATATATATATATATATATATATATATATATATATATATATGTGTGGTGTGTGTGTGTATATGTGTATCCGATCTTCCCTCGGGAGTCTGTGTCTATCTCTGGCTCCAGTGTCTATGTGCATTAAGGCAGGATACACCCTGGATGGAATGCCAACCCATCACACACACACACACACACACACACACACACACACACACACACACATTCATACACTAGGGACAATTTTCCAAGGTGCCAATCAACCTACCGTGCATGTTTTTGGACCGGAGGAGGAAACCGGAGAACCCGGAGAAAAAAGAAAAACCCCCTGAGGCACGGGGAGAACATGCAGAAACATGCACAAACTCCACACACACATGGCCGAGACGGGAATCGAACCCAGGACCCTGGCGGTGTGAGGCGAACGTGCTAACCACTAAACCACCGTGCCCCTTTTATATTTATATATATATATATATATATATATATATATATATATATATATATATATATATATATATATATCTATATATATATATATATTTTTTTTTTTTATTATTATTTATTATTATATTATTTTGTTTATTTTTTTCTATAAAAAGCAGAGAGTGGTACAAAAGTAAACAAGTACAAAAATAAATGTAAAATAAATAAATAAATCACCTTTTCGACATCATGTATAACTGCCGTGTGTGTGTGTGTGTGTGTGTGTGTGTGTGTGTATCATGGCTACCTTTTTTGCTCTTATAATAAATAAGAGCTCCACTCTTAGGCCTGAATAGGACGGGCTGATGTGTGATGGGTAGAAATGGAGTGCGGGGAATGTTTACCGACGCTGTAAAACCTATTTACTAATCCAGATTTGCTATTAACGAATATTTGCGGATATTTTTCGGAATAGAGCTTACGATCCGGCAGCGTGCGATCCGGCGTTGGCGCAGGAGAACGGCGCGTGAAACCGCACGACCTTCTCAAAACACTTTTCACAAGCTCTGACAGAGACAGATGTTTTGAATGTCAGATATATACTCCACACCTCTGGACCAAAATAAATAAATAAATAAATAAATAAATACATAAATAAATAAAATCGCTGACATACAGAACCAGCAGGAAGAAAAAAATACATAAATAAATAAATAAATAAATGCATACAAAATCTAGAAAAGGTCTGTGAATATTTACCGAGATCAGGGGAATACACATGACATTCAGAGATAAACACATACGACGTCCTCTGGAGTGCACCCTCGTATCTTCACAAGCCAGCGCTGAGAAAACTATTTACAACGCACAGCTGTCATAAAAGCCCCCGAGGCTCACAGAGAAGGGTCAGGCGTTCAATTAGAACGCTCCCCGGAAAAGTATTCGGGAGAAGGAAAATAGAACGAGAGCTAATTGGACTTCTAGATCTTGCTTGTTCAGTAAAGGACGCCACCCAGGACAAGGAGGAGGAATTACACCCCAAAGAAAGCAACAATACACGGCACGTAATGGCGGAGGATTGCGGATACGGCGTTCCGAGAGGAGTAATAACACGAATCCTGCGCTGTTTGATCCGTGAATTTACACAACGAGCGGAAAGACGAGGTGTAGGTCGTGTTAGCGGACGGATATTGGAAAAGTGGGATGTTTGCTTGCCTGCGTTCTCGTCGCGGTGTGTGAAGGGGGTCATTATACCAGATAATAGGTGGTAATAACGCAAATTGGCGCTTTTATTTTTGGTTAAAAATTAAATTAAATTAAAAATAATGATAATAAAAAATGTAAATAATAAAAAAAATGTATTTTAGGTTTAAAAAAAGTTTATTTATTTATTATATTTAGTTTTTCGAAAACATTAATTAAGAAAACATTAAATTAGAAAACATTAAATTAAGAAAAAAATAATATATATATATATATATTATATATTAGTTCAATTGATTAAAATATTTAATTTCAATGTAGCATAAATAAATACTTTTCATGTTTCTAATACTGTAATAACCATGTACAGATGTTATAATTATATACATTTCTCTCAAAATCTCTCCCTTTAATACAAACAATTAATTGATAATATAATATTTGTCACTCTGGAAATTATTCATTTAATATGAATTTCTTGTTTAATTACAATGTTATTTGTTTAGTGGTGGTTTTTTTGAAGTGTAAAATATGGGACGTGGCTCCTTTAAGAATTGTGTTCCAGTTGCGTAAGGTTCCGTACGCTAATATAGTGAGGAGATCATACCTGTTGTGAATGCGCAGCTAGGGGGCGTAATTCTGGGGGGGGAATTTAGGAAGCGTGAGTGGATGCACTGAACGTTTATTTATTTATTTGTTGTTTTTTTTCTTTTGATAACGTTAACACACACACACACACACACACACACACACACACACACACACACACACACACACACACGTGTTAAACCTGCGAGAGCTGGACCACGGTTACATATCCACAAGACAACTATGCTTTCTGCGAAATAATATTAAAACCCCCAATAATGAGCGGCCGAAAGTTTGTTTAAGAAAAGTGATTTACGTTTGCGATCCCACGAGTGACGCTCGAGTGTCTCCGGCTGCGCCAACCTTGACCAATCTCATGAATAGAAATAAGTCCGCCATCATCTAACAAACATAATCAGAGTGACCCGAAGAATCCAAATCACTTCATCATTTCCACTCAAGGACTTCCTTTCATTATTATTCCTATATATATATATATATATATATATATATATATATATATATATATATATATATATATATATATATATATATATATATATGATAATATAAATATATATCTTTACCTTCAAATAAACCGCAGCGGATTTACTTATCGCACGGCTCCGATCGATTAGCGTGTTCGGTTCAGATTGACAGCTCCAGATTAAAGCCGTGTCAATGTGGATATAGATAGATGGGTAGATAGAAAGATGGATATGTAAATAGATGGTTGGATAGATAGATGGATATGTATATAGATGGATGGATGGATGGATATGTAAATAGATTGATGGATAGATAAATAGATAGGTAGAGGGTAGGATAGATAGATATAGGTAGATATAGATAGATAGATAGATAGATAGAGATGATAGATAGATAGATAGATAGATAGATAGATAGATAGATAGATAGATAGATAGACAGACAGACAGGTAGATAGATAGGTAGATATATAGATTGACAGACAGACAGGTAGATAGATAGGTACGTACATAGATAGATAGATAGATAGATAGATAGATAGATAGATAGATAGATAGATAGATAGATATAGTGAGAGATAGAGATAGATAGATAGATAGATAGACAGACAGACAGACAGACAGACAGACAGGTCGATAGATAGGTAGATATATAGATAGACAGACAGACAGACAGGTAGATAGATAGGTACGTAGATAGATAGATAGATAGATTTGTTTGTAGATAGATAGATAGATAGGTAGATATATAGATTGACAGACAGACAGACAGGTAGATAGATAGGTACGTACATAGATAGATAGATAGATAGATAGATAGATAGATAGGTAGACGTACATAGATAGATAGATAGATAGATAGATAGATAGATAGATAGATAGATAGATAGATAGATAGATAGATAGATATATAGATAGATAGATATATATATATAGATAGATAGATTTTTAATTAGCTTATAGGTTTGTGGTCATGAATAGATTCATGTCATTTTACCGACATATATTTTTTTAACGATATTTAATTAATTTGTTTATTTTACGTGACTTCACAGCTCATATGAAATTTGCATTTTGTAAATGTCAATATCTGTAAATGTCATGCATGCATTCTGGCTCATTAAAAAAAAAAAAAAAAAAGAAGAAGAAACGGTGCCGATACGCAAAAACTCCGGCAGAACATTTTCGTAGGTGTAAAAAATAAACAAATAAATAAATAAATAAATACATTAATTAATTAATAAATGCTCCGTACGCTTCATTCCTCTAGAAAATGTAAAAAGAAATTTACGTCTGCATTTATTTCGGCATTTTTTTCAGGAATATTTGATGGAAAAAACCACATACGGACGGGAATGTCGGAGAGAGGTTACTCCCGAAGTGCATTCCGCGGAAAATCCCAATCATACGGATCTTTGCGTAGGGAAAACAATCGCTACTGGAATCTATATAATATAATAATATATAATAATAATAATAATAATAATACTAATAATAATAATATCCTTTATTAGTCACATGTACACTACAGCACAGTGAAATTCTTTTCTTCGCATATCCCAGCTTGATGTTGGTAGTTTGGGGTCAGAGCGCAGGGTCAGGTCCATGATACGGCGCCCCCCCCTGGAGCACAGAGGGTTAAGGGTCTTGCTCAAGGACCCAAGGGCGGCAGCGGCAGCTTGGCCATACCGGGGCTCGAACCCGGATCTTCCCATCAGCAGCCCAGCGCCTTAGACCACTGAGCTACCTCTTCCTCTTCCTCTCTCTCTCTCTCTCTCTCTCTCTCTCTCTCTCTCTCTCTCTCTCTCTCTCTCTCTCTCTCTCTCTCTCTCTCTCTCTCTCTCTCTCTCTCTCTCTCTCTCTCTCTCTCTCTCTCTCTCTCTCATCTCATATCTATCCCTATATATATATATATATATATATATATATATATATATATATATATATATATATATATATATATATATATATATATATATATATATATATATAGTATATGTATATATGTATAATGTATGTATTTATATTTATTTATATATATTTGAACAATGAGAAGTAAACAGCGGCAGCCTGGGAATGCCCACTTGTTTGTCAAAAGATTTTCCCTCCCTTCCTATCCTCCTCCTCTTCCTCCCCTTTTATCCATCTTTGTTTACTTTATTCTCGTCTGTCAACTTTATTCGTCTCCTCGAAGACAGCCACCTCTGGGAATTTTCCGAGAGCGTTTTTGTTTTTGCCGTCGAACGGAGCCGCGACGATTCCGCCGAACACGCCGGCAGGTCCAAATATTCCAAAGGGGGGGGGGGGAGTGTTTAATTAGTTATTCGGAATTAAAATTGCAACACATTTGCTTGTGCGTGCGGGGATTTCTTTAGGCTTTTATTCGCAATGGGGGGGGGGGGGGGGGGTGATGTGTAAATAGCATCGTGAAACGAAGAGCGAGCAAAAGTATCGGGGCACCTGACCGTACCATGAAGCATGAGATATAAAGTTCGTTATACGTTATCGTTATCTCGTTATGTCTTTGGAAGCAGATACGAGGAAATGTGTGTTTTGTTTACCCCTAGTGTATGAATGTGTGTGTTTGAATGTGTGTGTGTGTGTGTGTGTGCCATGCGATGGGTTGGCATTCCATCCAGGGTGTATCCTGACTTAATGCCCATAATGCCCACAGGTTGAAATCCCACCACCACCTCCACCACTAAGCTACCACTAGGGGTCCCGTGAGCAAGGCCCTGAATTGCTCAGTCACTGCGGATGAAGGCATCTGCCGAATGACGTAAATATAAAATAATGAATTGAAATATTGAAAATAATGGCGAATAAATAAAGATAATTGTTCGGTATTCCGCCGAGTAAATAAACAACAATTAAATAAGTAAATAAATGCCGTACATA
Organism: Kryptopterus vitreolus; assembly: GCA_030449085.1. Taxonomy (NCBI): domain Eukaryota; kingdom Metazoa; phylum Chordata; class Actinopteri; order Siluriformes; family Siluridae; genus Kryptopterus; species Kryptopterus vitreolus. The sequence continues at coordinate 10,655,764 of JACRUU010000021.1, forward strand.
ATTTAATGAATATCTAAATAAATATTTTAATTAATAAAAAAATAGTAAATAAATAACAGTTAAATAAATAAATGAATGGATAAATAAATAAATAAGCCTCCAGTTAAAATAAAATAGACGAGTTAGAATCGCTCAGATGAAACACTCCAGCACCAGCGCGGGTCGTCCCGGGAATGAGAGCAAAGTTCGCCATTTTTCAAACTTAATCGGACGTCTCCAAAACACTAAACTTATCAAAAGATTGCGTCGTCGTCGTTTTCGTAACCGCAGATCCTCGAAACACCAATCTCGATCAGAGGCGAGTGGAACGGCGTGTAATATAAATCCATATCGCGGCCGATAGCCCAATAACCTGGCTGTCGGCATGGCGACCAGGGCAGATTAGACATCAAACGGGGCTCGATATGAGGTGGGGAACGACGGGTGTGTGTGTGTGTGTGTGTGTGTGTGTGGAGGGGGGGGGGGTGAGGGTTGGTTCGGAGGGCGCTGACCCGATTAAGGGCAAGATGCGAATATCTGATTTAAATATCTGATTCTCGTTAGGAAACATCAGTCAACACAGCCCGAAGTCTCCGCAGGCCTTCTCTCAAATGTCAGACATGGACCACGCCACTAGCACTCCCACTGCGTAAAGCCCAGATCTGGCACACTGCCTAGAGCAAAGCACAACCTTCTCTGTTGCAGAGAGAAAGAGAGGGAGGAAGGAGGGGAGGAGAGAGAGAGAGAGGGAGAGAGGGAAAAAAAAAAAGGTGCAGTCGCACTTCAATGAAATGAAATGCTGGCTTGAGCAATCAGAAGCTCCATTCTCTCCATTCTCTCTCTCTGATTAAACAGATGAAAGGGATGCATTATCAACAGGGCCAGAAAGACGAGCCAGGGACAAAACCGAACTGGGTCTCGGTGGGAAATGCACACAAGTCTTGACCTCTATACCTTTTTCTATTTTAGCGCCATTCAGGTGTTTTATTTATTTATTTTAATCCCCCGTGCGAATAGTACACAAACGGATATTTGCAAAACTTTGATGGAAAATGCTCATCAGCGAAAACTTTGAAAACAAGATGTTTTCCGAGACATTTGCATATTCCAAACTTATTCCCATCATTAAAAACAATTCCTCCCAACGCCTGAAGAACAGCTTTTATACGCTTTCAGCACCTGGACAGCTCCCAGCTCAAATCCAGTATAAAGCCAAGACGTCTTCACTAGTTTCTTGCTAGAAGAGTTCCAAAGGATTTAGCAGGAGTGACTGGAAAAGTTATTCCATGCTGCCTAGATAATACTCCGAACAATGCTAACTCCTTCATTTTCGTCTGGTTCGGGGGTCGTTTGATGATTTTCTTGCGTACATTTAAAGATACGTAAACTAAATAGGGAGGCACGGTGGTTTAGTGGTTAGCACGTTTGTCTCACACCACCAGGGTCCGGGTTCGATTCCCGTCTCGGCCATGTGTGTGTGGAGTTTGTGCATGTTCTCCCCGTGCCTCAGGGGTTTTTTCTCCGGGTTCTCCGGTTTCCTCCCCCGGTCCAAAAACATGCACGGTATGTTGATTGGCACCTTGGAAAATTGTCCCTTGTGTATGAATGTGTGTGTGTGTGTCCTGTGATGGGTTGGCATTCCATCCAGGGTGTATCCTGCCTTAATGCCCCTGAGATAGGCACAGACTCCCCCGTGACCCGAGGGAAGATCGGATAAAGCGCTAGAAGATGAATGAATGAATGAACGATATAATTTGCATATTCCACAATTTACAGACTCTTAACTTAGCCGGGCTTATCTGTCATTATTAGTAAGTAAACAAAGCAAATAATGCTTGTGTACCTATTAAAAGTAGTTAAAGCTATTATTGTTTGTTCAATCAATTAAGAGTGAAATGCAGACTGGAAGAAAGAGAGTAATAATATTTGCAGCATTTTTGGCAGACGCCCTTATCCAGAGCGACTTACAACTGAGCAATTGAGGGTTAAGGGCCTTGCTCAAGGGCCCACTAGTGGCAGCTTGGTGGTGGTGATGGGGATGGAACCCGTGATCTTCCGTTCCAGAGTCCAACACCTTAACCACTGGGCTACAGCACCTCTAAAAACATGAAATGTGTTGCCTGTCCAACCAAGCCTACATAAATCCACATCGTTTACTGCCAGTGCACGCGTCCGCCAGCGAGTAGGTTGCGGTAATAGAAAGCGTCTTACCTTGATGAACGTCTCTCGGCGCAATGTTGGAAATGCCGGTCTTGCCATGCAGCTGGGTGACGCAGCAGTCTTCGGTGGGCGGCAGCAGCACGCTGGCGCTGGGGTCCATCGAGTGGTTGTGAGGGGTAACGGGTAAAATGGGTACAGGAGGCCCGGCGTTAGGGCACACGCATCCTGTTTGGGTGATCCCGCATCCTTCGCTCTCTCTCCCGGAGCCGGTCCGGAGGCACTCCTCAAACCAGCGGCAGAGCACCCCGCACGTGAACTGGCTGGAATTCTCGTTGTTGATGAGCAGGACTTCGACGAGTCTGAAGTCCAGCGTTTCAACGCTCAGGGGTCCCTTGGCGTCGGCGTCCGACTGGCGTTCGGCCTCGGCGGCAAGGCACAGCTGCACGAAGTTCTTATCGAATTGCAAGAAGGCATGAGGCCCCGGCACTTGGCACAGATCTACCGACTCCGGGTCTGCCGGCGCCTGTCCACAAGTATGATTGGCGAGGTAGTGGTCCAGGGGCAAAACGAGAGGCGAGAAAGCTAGGCAAAAGCCGGCATGGCGGTTGAAGCGGAAGTACAGTGTGTATTTAGTGGGATCAGGGTTCTCCACGGTCCACGAGCAGCCGGTCCTCAGGCCGTGCGGGCCGGGGAAAAGGTCCCTGAGGGAGAAGGAGCCGTAAAGGACCCCTGCCACCAGCGAGGAGCAGGGGGAAGCCTGGCACAACGGCACTGCCACCCAGGCCAGGGTGAGAAGGGACGACAGCAGACACAGACACAGCTGGGCAGCAGTGTTCATCCTATGTCATTTGTCCTGGGAAAAGACAAAACAAAGGAAAGTCAGTCAGAGGGAATTTGTTTATCATGGGGGGGCGGGGGGGGGGTGCTTATTATTATTATTAGTGACGTGTGCAAAAGTATCACTATTAGTATCACCGTGTAACTCGTCCCACAGTTTTTGTCCGATCGTCAGCAATCGTACCTCATATCATGCGGCCCGATGGTGTGAGGTGCGCTGTTACTTTTATAAGGAATCGTCCCGCGGAATTCCGAACCCGAGGCCAAAAAGCGGGAATTTTTTCCCTTCGAAAATGAACGGGGTTGAAATTTCGTGCCTCACAGTTCGTCCTGTGAGCGTCCGACATGCACATATGGCAAATCCACTCTTCGGTCCGGAGTGGATCGCGATCATACACCTCCCGAATCCCACACACGTTCGGAATTTCAGGAGTCCGTGACATTCCGGCTCCATATGAGAATGAATGGGGAAATTTGACGCTCTGCTGTTTGACTCGTGTTTGCCCGACATGTACATGTGACATATCCACTCGTAGGTGAGATGGAGTCGGTCGTGAACATATCACTGCCGCATGGCGTCACGTGGCCGCAAACGTGAAACGTGAAAAATCTGCGAAACTCGGAAACAAACAGGGTCATGTGACGTGTCTAAACGCTCGGCACATCGACGGGAGTCGGACGCTGGAAAATTTGCTGATGTCACATGTGTCACTGGCCCCGCCCCTTCCCAAAAAATCACCCAAAACGAGCGTTTATGGTGTCTAAACACTTGTCTCTCCGAACGAGCTAGCATTTCGAAGTCAACGCTAATTATTAAACGAACCAGGCAATCACTTGCTATTATTATTGTTAATGATACTATATGATCCGGTGGCTTAGTGGTTAGTTTGCCTCACACCTCCAGGGCTGGGGGGGGGTTCGATTCCCACCTCTAGCCATGTGTATGGAGTTTGTATGTTCTTCCCATGTGCTCCGGTTTCCCCTCTGGTCCATGGTCGTCCCCCCAGTTGTCCCTAGTGTGTGAATGTGAGTGTGTGTGTGTGTATAATGGCTTGGCATTCCATACAGGGTGTGTCCTGCCTTTATTCCCGAAGACTCCTGAAATAGGCACAGCGACCCGAGAGAGAAGTCGGATAAAGCGGTAGATAGAGGTTGAGGGGGTAGAAGATGAATGATGAATGAATGAATGAATGAATGAATGAATGACAAACTAATCGAACACCAATGGTTTTGGGGTCGCCCCCCCCCCCCGCCCCCCCTAGAAAACTGTTACTGGCGTATCAGATTCATTAAGAGATTCATCTGCGGTAATCCTCACTAATCTGTGGTGCCGAGCAGCGGAGCGAAATGCTTTGTTTAGTATTAAGTTGTCGAGTAAACAACATCGACGAAGAGGTAAAGACGTCAGTCTGCGAAGAGACGCCAGAAGAGAGAGAGAGAGAGAGTGAAAAAGACAGATGGGTAGCTCAAATCCGACTTCTTTAAGCGCTCCGGCAGTGTTAATAAAGAATTACTCTGTAAATCACCTTCTCTTTTTCTCTTCCCACATCCTTCCCTCCATTCATCCCCACCTTTATTTCAGCCTCCACGACTTCATCGCTCTCCTCCCTTTCTCTCTTTTCCCTTAATTACACACGAAGCCACGAAGCTGCAGGCTACAAGCCAACGTCTCAGCCTTCCACCACCTTCCACCACCTCTCCGTCTTTCTGACAGCTCCAGCTAGTCTTTTTTTTTTTCTTTCTCTCTCCGTTCTTTCAACCCTTCCCAGGTTCCCCGTGTATTCGTTTCCCCCGGAATTGTGAGATGGACGCGTTCGGCTGTGATTCTTTTTTTTTTTTTTTTCCCTTTACGTTTGTTTGTCATTCGCCTGCACCTCCTGTTTTTCTTTTCCTCTCCTCTCAATCAAACTCACGCTGCGATCGCTGCTGTCTCCTTCCTTCCTCACTTGTTCTACAACTCCTCCTCTACAGCTTTGGCTCCGAGCGGTTGCTAGTTTTCCGGGTCCGTGCGAGATGCCGGACGAGATCTCTTACACACACACACACACACACACACACACACACACACACACACACACACACACACATACGGATACAAACAAAGAGGCATCGTCATGCTAGACGTGTCTCCTAGTTCACTTCGTCCGCTAGAATATTTGAGGGGCTGCCACTCCGGGGCCCCTGAGCACGGCCCTTCATCCCGTAGCATGCGCGTATGTATAAATGAGATAAATGTAAGATCTTCCACTCACATGTCTATCCCATGTCACTTTATGCTGGACCATGATGCTTTACGGGTCTTGTGGTCTGGAATGTTTCACGACATCTTGGCCGGCATTGGACTTTGAATCAGAAGGTTGTGAGTTCAAATCCCAAGTCATGCCAAAGTTACGGCCTTTGTCTATTTTTGTCTAGAATATGTATCGACTGTCTTAACTATTATTATTATTATTATTATTATTATTATTATTATTATTATTATTATTATTATTATTATTATTATTATTATTATTATTATTATTTATTATTATTATTATTATTATTGTTATTATTATTTTACTTACATTATTATTCTTATTATTAATTATTATTATTATTATTATTATTATTAGTAGTAGTAGTAGTAGTAGTAGTAGTAGTAGTATTGTTATTATTTTTTATTATTAGTATTATTACTAGTATTATTATTAGTAGTAGTATTATTAATTCTCAATAATAATAATAATGCTAATAAAAATACTATTATTAATAATAATAATAATAATAATATAATAATAATTATTATTGATATTATTATTATTATATATTATTATATTGTATTATGTTTTTATTATTAGTATTATTAGTATTATTATTAGTAGTAGTATTAGTATTAGTATTAATTCTCAATAATAATAATAATAATAATAATAATAATAATGATAATAAAAATACTATTATTATTAATAATAATAATAATAATATAATAATTATTATTATTATTATTATTGTTATTATTTTTATTATTAGCATTATTACTAGTATTATTATTATTAGTAGTAGTATTATTATTATCATTAATAATAATAATAATAATAATAATTATTATTCTTATTAATAATAGTATTATTATTATTATTATTATTATTATTATTATTATTCTGATGCTATATTACAACTTACAATAATATGATAATAATAATAACAATAATAATAATTGCAATTAATAAATAATCTATTAATTACATTTTAATAGCTTTATATTTGAATTATCAGAAGGTTGTGAGTTCAAATCCCAGTCATGCCAAACTTCTCCCCGTGTGTTTGAACGCGACGCTGGGAAAAATAAAATGCCGTCAACGTGAATTTATTTCCATTACAGTTTTGTTGCTCCAACTTTGAACCACGTCTGATTTGCAAAGGAGCCAAAGCTTGTAGCGTCTAAACGCCGAAAGCGAGGGAAAAAATAAATAAGAAATAAACGAGTAAATTCCTACGCAAAGTCCTTCTTCAATCAATATGTGGGCTGTAATTAGTGAACCAAAAGACTTATGGGAGTTCTTCAAACGAGGTTAATGAAAGCTTGAATTTGTTTTGCGTGTGGACGTTTAACGTTGGACACGAAACCAAGTGCAATAACCGACTTCAAACGGAGCCTTTATGTTAATGCTCTCTCTCTCTCTCTCTCTCTCTCTACTCTATCTATCTATCTCTTTTTTCCTTTTTTTATTTATTTATTTTTTTTGTATTTCTTTTCTTTCGGATGCCTCTCTCTCTCTCTTTCATATCTCTCTCTTTTTTTTTTTCTTTTTTTTTTTCTTTAGTTATTTCTTTTCTTTTTCTTTTTCTTATTTTTTCGATGCCTCTCTCTCTCTCTCTCTCTCTCTATCTATCTCTTTCTTTTTTCCTTTTTTTTTAAATCATTTATTTTATTTTTTTGTTATTTCTTTTCTTTCGGATGCCTCTCTCTCTCTTTCATATCTCTCTCTCTTTCTTTTTTATTTTAGTTATTTCTTTTCTTTCGGATGCCTCTCTCTCTCTCTTTCATATCTCTCTCTCTTTCTTTTTTATTTTAGTTATTTCTATTCTTTCGGATGCCTCTCTCTCTCTCTTTCATATCTCTCTCTTTTTTTTCTTTTTTTTTTTCTTTTTTTTTCTTTAGTTATTTCTTTTCTTTCGGATGCCTCTCTCTCTCTCTTTCATATCTCTCTCTCTTTCTTTTTTATTTTAGTTATTTCTTTTCTTCGGATGCCTCTCTCTCTCTTTCCATATCTCTTTTTTTTTCTTTTTTTTTTTTTTCTTTAGTTATTTCTTTTTTTTCGGATGCTCTCTATCTCTCCTTTTTAATCTCTCTCTAGTTTCTTTTTTTCTTTTTTCTTTTCTTCTTTTCTTTTTCGGATGATTTGCATCTCTCTCTCTCTTTATCTCTTTCTTCTTTTTTCTTTTTTTTTTTTTTCTTTAGTTATTTCTTTTCTTTCGGATGCCTCTCTCTCTCTCTCTTCATATCTCTCTCTCTTTTTTTTTTTTTCTTTTTTAGGATTATTTATTTTTCTTTCGGATGCCTCTCTCTCTTTCATATCTCTTTCTTTTCTTTTTTTCTTTTTTCTTTTTTTTTTTGATTTAGGTATTTCTTTTCTTTCAGATGCCTCTCATATCTCTCTCTCTTTTCCTTTTTTTTTATTTTAGTTATTTCTTTTCTTTCGGATGCCTCTCTCTCTTTCATATATCTCTCTTTTTTTCTTTTTTTCTTTTTTTTCTTTTTTTTTTAGTTTCTCTTTAGTTATTTCTTTTCTTTCGGATGCCTCTCTCTCTTTCATATCTCTCTCTTTCTTTTTCTTTTTTTTTTCTTTTTTTTTCTTTAGTTTTTTTCTTTATGATGCCTCTCTCTCTCCTTCATATCTATCTCTCTCTCTCTTTTTCTTTTTTTTTTTTTCTTTTAGTTATTTCTTTTCTTTCGGATGCCTCTCTCCATCTCTCTCTCTACTTCATATCTCTCTCTCTCTTTTTTCTTTTTTCTTTTTTTTTAGTTATTTTTCCTTTAATATGCCTCTCTCTCTTTTTTCTTTTTTTGTTTTTTTTATTTATTTCTTTTCTTATGGATGCCTCCGTCTCTCTTTTTTCTCATTCTTTTTTTCTTTTAGTTATTTCTTTTCTTCAGATGCTTCTCTCTCTCTTTCATCTCTCTCTCTCTCTCTCTCTTTTTTCTTTTTTTAATTTTTTAATTTTAGTTATTTCTTTTCTTTCGTATGCCTCTCTCTCTCTCTTTCATATTTTTTTTTCTTTTTCTTTCCTTTTTTCTTTTTTTCTTTTTTTTAGTTATTTCTTTTCTTTGCCTTCACCCGAATCGTAGCCTGCAAAAAAATAAATAAATAAATAAAAAGAAAGGAAAAAAACATCAGCCATCCATCATCATGTGAAAAAGGCAAAGAGCGGAAAATGGTTGTGAAAACGCCCGGACGCAGTCGGAAATATGATGAGGATCGTTGAGTCGGTCCTGTAGACGGTGGGTCCACGGGCTTCCCGGAGAAGATTGATGGCGTCCGCCTGTGTTTACGGCCGAGTTAAAGCGCATGTAGTGCGGTGTTAATAGAGAGGTGGTTTGGTATCGGGATCTCGCTTTGCTTCAGGATCGAGCGAGTGTGTATAAAATCCGCCGGATCCCACTGGGATCATTTTTTTCCCCCCATTCAAAAAAAATTCTTTCTTTGGTATGTAAAGGGTTTAATAAAGGGTCGTCCGTGCTACGTTACCCTGCATTACACTAAATGGACCGTCCCATTCCGCATTAACGGTAACTGTTGGATTTGCGAGTGGGGATTTGTTCTAATCCTGACTTTTATAATTCCTCCCAAAACCCTCGATCCTGTAAATCCATCCCATGTAAAGTTTTTCGTCATGGCGATGACGGTGTGTCTTGAAATGGTCAAAAAGCGCCGTGTCTCTAAAATAGCCAAAGAGAATTTTTTAGTTATTTATTTATTTTTGCAATAGTGTGAAGAACAAAATCTGGCTGTAAAAGTGATCATTTTCACCCTGTAGTGAATATTTAAGCGTTAGATTTATTTATTATTATTATTATTATTATTATTATTATTATTATTATTATTATTATTATTATTATAATTATTATTATTATTATTATATTATTTAGTGGTTGTTATTAAATATTTTTTAACAAAAAATTACATATTTTATTTAAAAAAAAATTCTTCTTTTCTTTTTTGAGATTTGTTTTCTTTCTTTTTTTCTACTTTATTATTTATTATTATTATGTTATTATTATTATTATTATTATTATTATTATTATAGGTGGTTGTTAATAAATATTTTTTACAAAAAAATACATATTTTATTTTTTAATTTGTTAAAAATTTTCTTCTGCCTCTTTCTTCTTCTTCTTCTTCTTCTCCTTATTATTATTCTTATTATTCTTATTATTATTCTTATTATTATTATTATTATTATTATTATTATCATTATGTATGATTAATAATAATAATAATAATAATAATAATAATAATAATAATAATAAACAGAAAAAAGATTTTAATAAATAAATACAAATGATTGGAAATTAATATTTATAAAAAAAAATTATATTAGTAGTAATGGTATTTTTATTATTTCATTTCAGTTCAATAGTATTTTGTTGGTAAACTTATTTAGATTATTAAAGATTATTACTAAAACAATAATACCGTCACAAGCCTTTAAGGGCTAATAAGGACTTTACAAATCTATCCCAAACCCAATCTAAATATGGTTATTTATTGTGTATTGTTTTTTTTTTCTTTAGTAATGCAATAAATAAGCTAAATTATATCGTGTTATTATATCGCGTTATTATTATTAAGTTGTGGATCTTAAACCGGCGCGAGTGTTAAACTGAAAGATCCGCTGGTCGTGAATCCGGAGTTGAAAATAAGGTGAGAATGTTTGGAATAAAGGAAAGTGTGAACGATGTCACGCAGGTCCTCTGAAAAAGTGTTAAAGCTGCACCACAGGAAAGCGACAAATAATAAACCAAACGCGAGACGCCGATGTCAACGAGCCTCCGAGAAACACCAGCGCAATGTCAAACCTCCTGCTGGTGTTCCGAACAATCCGTATGATCACCAGGTCTCGTAAATGTGTGTATACACACGAGGGCATAGAGTGGTGTGCAAAATTAGTCAAAGATTGGACTGGGATTTGACTTCACAACCTACTGATTTTAAGTCCGATGTCGTGTTCAGTGGGATGGAGTTGGATGTGGAAGATCTCCTCTGTAGTACGGCTCTGACCTCCAACACTAGCAATGTGAACGTTTTCCTCCATCCACATTTCCTCCAACAACTTAATTTTATCTCATTCATACTAATGAGCATGCTGTGGGATTAAGGGCCGTACTCAGGGGCCCAGAATTCGCAACCAAATGTCCAAGTCATGAAGCATTCTAAGCCGTCTCTAAAATGCTCTAGGGGGATGATGTGAACTAGGAGACGCGTCCAGCATAATAATAATAAACATGAAAAATAATAATAATAATAATAATCATAATAATAATAATAATAATAATAATAATAATAATAATAATAATAATAAAGTCCTATCAATTTTATATTTAATATTATAATTTATTTATTTATTAGCAGGCATTATTATTATTATTATATATTATTATTATTATTGTTATTATTATTGTTGATTGTAATTATTATTATTTGATGTTATATTACAACATAATATACAAATAATAGTAAATAAAAATTTAGTCCAGTAATAATAATAACAATAATAATAATAATAATAATAATAATAATAATAATAATAATCAATTTTATATTTAATTATTATAAATTATTTATTTAGCATGCATTATTATCATTATTATGATTATTTGTAGTTAGTAGTAGTAGTAGTAGTATTAGTATTATTACTGGACTAAATTTTATTTACTATTATTTATATATTATGTTGTAATATAACATCAGTATTCTTATTGATATTATTGATGTTATATTACAACTTATAATAATATTAATAATAGTAAATTTAAATTTTGCCCAGTAATAATAAGAATAATAATAATAATAATAATAATAGTCATTTTTATAATTAAGTTACAAACACTTTTACCTTTAAAATGTATTATCTTAGAATTCTTACATATTCTATTACTGGTATATATAGGATATATATATATATATATCTATATATATATATATATATATATATATATATATATATATATATATATATATATATATATATATATATTCATTCATTCTATTTTCTACCTAAAATCCTTCTACCAAGCTCTTATTCGACCGCTTTCTTCCGATCTCTCGGGTCACGGGGAGTCTGTGCCTATCTCGGGCGTCTATGGGCATTAAGGCAGGATACACACACATTCACACACACACACATTCATACACTAGGGACAATTTTCCAAGGTGCCAATCAACCTACCGTGTTTTTGGACCGGGGGAGGAAACCGGAGAACCCGGAGGAGAAAAACCCCCTGAGGCACGGGGAGAACATGCACAAACTCCACACACACATACATGGCCGAGACGGGAATCGAACCCGGATCCTGGCGGTGTGAGGTGAACGTGCTAACCACTACGCCACCGTGCCCCATATATATATATATATATATATATATATATATATATATATAATTGTGAAAATCACGTGTTAAAACTCGTCTAAATCGGCTCATTTTATAGACGTAAATCTTCTCGAATTCTAAACAGATTATATATAAACTGCACCCACGTACATTTCAGAGAATCCAGCAGAGGCAGGGGAAAGACTGACATCAATTAAAAGGAAAGCAAATGAAGCTGCCACTTTGCAGCTCCTTCTAGCGCATCCACACACACACACACACACACACACACACACACACACAAACACACACACACACACATATACATGCATATATAGAAAATATAGAAACAATAGCTCCCTCGTCCCCTTGACACGTCCCTCCTACTGCAGCCTGTTAAGCCACGCCCCCTCCTGCTACATCACTGAGGTGTGTTTTTTTTAATCTGCACTGGGACTCTGAAAAATTATAAAGTGCGACAAAAGCCAAAACGAGGAGCTCTTCTGCAAGATCAAAGAGTCAGCAGTGGCTCTCAAAGCGGCTTACGTAAAAACTCTAATGACCCTTCACACACACGCGCTGGAACACACACCTAAGTCAGGTTAAGGACACACGGAGATTTGGAGAGGTGTGTCAAGAGGTCCGCATGAGACCACAAACAAGGAGGGTTTAATCAAGTGCGCGTACATGCCTGTAATGGCCCCGGGTGGGTGGAGGGAGGACGAGGGGGCAGCGGATGGAGGGAGGGATGGAGGGGGGAAATGAACAGATGAGGTAGTTAGTTTTTAGTCCCCATTAGGTCCCTATTATGCCGTTATGTCATTCGGCCGAGATGTGTTTTATGATCTCTCTTCGGTTTAAACCCCAGTATTTAAAAGTTATTAGTCTCATTTTCAGCTTCTGCCAGTGCGAGTAAACGTTCCAGCAAACAAGCTTGTGGTGAACCAGAAGACCTCGAAGTTCACTCCTCTTTTACCCTCTTATTATAATAATGCACAAATGAGGAAGTAGCTAGATGAGGAAAATTATTAATAATAATATCAGAAAACATGTGTATACACATGTATGTCTCGTCGGATGGAGTGATGTAGTGATTGATGGATGGATGGTTTGATGGATGAATGGGTAGATGGATGAAGTGATTGGCAGATGGATGGTTTGATGGATGGATATTTGGATGGATACATGTATGGATTTATTGATTCATGGATGGATGGATAGATGGATAGATTGATGGATAATGGTTGGATGGATGGACGGATGGATGGATGGATGGATGGATGAATTTATGGATGGATGGTTTGTGGATTGATGTATGGATGGATTGATAGACAGATGAATGGATGGATGAATGGACAGATGGATTGTTGGATGGATGGATGGATGTTTTGATGGATTGAACGATGGATGGATGTTCTGCTAGATGGATGGATGGATGCATGGATGGATTGGCGGATGGATGGTTTGATGGATTGAACGATGGATGGATGGATTCTTTGATTGATGCATGGATGGATTGGCGGATGGAGGGTTTGATGGATTGAACGATGGATGGACAGATGGATTATTGGATGGATGGTTTTGTAGATGGATGGGTGGATGAATGGATGGATTGGCAGATGGAGGGTTTGATGGATTGAACGATGGATGGATGTTTGGATGGATGGACAGATGGATTATCGGATGGATGATTTGATTGATGGATGGATGGTTTGATGGATTGAACAATGGATGGATGTGGATTGGATGGATGTTTGGATGGATGGACAGATGGATTATCGGATGGATGATTTGATTGATGGATGGATGGTTTGATGGATTGAACGATGGATGGATGGATGTTTGGATGGATGGACAGATGGATGGGATGGATGGACAGATGGATTATCGGATGGATGATTTGATAGATGGATGGATGGATTTGATGTTGAATGGATGGATTGATGGAATGGACAGATTTATGGATGGATGATGGATGGATGGATGGTTTGATGGATTGAACAATGGATGGATGTTTGGATGGATGGACAGATGGATTATCGGATGGATGATTTGATAGATGGATGGATGGTTTGATGGATTGAACAATGGATGGATGTTGGATGGATGGATGTTTGGATGGATGGACAGATGGATGATTTGATAGATGGATGGATGGTTTGATGGATGGTTGGATGATGGGATGGATGGGAAAGTG
>JACRUU010000021.1:10677008-10687008 GCA_030449085.1 Kryptopterus vitreolus
ATTATATATTATATATATATATATATATATATATATATATATATATATATATATATATATATATATATATATATATATATAAATACAGAATGAAATCATTTTTTGTTCACCTTATTTTAAGGCCGATATGATTTAATATATTTAAAATATAGAATTTATTTAATAAGAGAGGGACACGGTGGTTTAGTGGTTAGCACGTTCGCCTCACACCGCCACCCCAGCCAGGGTCCGGGTTCGATTCCCGTCTCGGCCATGTGTGTGTGGAGTTTGTGCATGTTCTCCCCGTTCTCCTCTGTTTTTCCGTTCTCCGGTTTCCCCTCAGGGGGTTTTTCCTCCGGGTTCTCCGGTTTCCTCCCCCCGGTCCAAAAACACATGCACGGTAGGTTGATTGGCACCTTGGAGAAATTGTTCCTAGTGTATGAATGTGTGTGTGTGTGTGTGTGTGTGTGTGTGTGTGTGTGTGTGTGTGTGTGTGATGGGTTGGCATTCCATCCAGGGTGTATCCTGCCTTAATGCCCATAGGACTCCTGAGATAGACACAGACTCCCCGTGACCCGAGGGAAGATCGTTAATAAGAATTGTATTTAGGATACACATATTAACGTATATTTTTTTAAAGATAGGATGTCGTAAATACATTTGGATGTATTTATAACGTATGTGCTTTTATTTTTTTAGCGGAGGCAAATCGATATTAAGTCCAGAAATGCTCTTGTAGATGTTCCATTAGTTTTGGGAGTATTCGGTTATTTACTAAAGTCCGGTACTAATGAAGAGGAGGCCAATTTAATTCAATTTGGATAAGGGCTGAAAAACAAAATGCAAAATATAGTAAACAAGCAAGTCAAGATTCCTCCACTTCCATGGAAACCATATCTTTATAGAGCTTTATCGGCTTTAAATGATTAATAGAGCATGTATTCGGATTTAGCGTTTTTTTTATTCATTCATTCATTCATTCATTCATTCATCTTATTCTGCTATATAAACGCTCAGCACATCCACTCACGCTTCCTAAATTTCCTTTCCCCCCCCTGAATTACGCCCCCTAGCTGCGCATTCACAACAGGTACGATCTCCTCACTATATTAGTGTATATTAGCCGTACGGAACCTTACGCAAGCAAGCGCATCGCATTCCCAAATCCGTATTACTGCAATAAAGCGCATTTTTACTGAACGCAATAAAGCGCTTCCGTATAACCTAAACACCGTATCACCAGTTTATATGGAAAAAGCAACCGGAACACAATTCTTAAAGGAGCCACGTCCCATATTTTACACTTCAAACCAACACCAAACAAAATAAAATTGTCATTAACAAGATATTCATATTAAAGGAATCATTTACCGGAGTAAAATAAATATTAAATAATCAATAATTTTATTATTATTATTATTATTATTATTATTATTATTATTATTATTATTATTATAGTCCTGGTTAC
This sequence comes from Kryptopterus vitreolus, assembly GCA_030449085.1. Lineage (NCBI taxonomy): Eukaryota > Metazoa > Chordata > Actinopteri > Siluriformes > Siluridae > Kryptopterus > Kryptopterus vitreolus. The sequence goes on from JACRUU010000021.1 coordinate 10,678,456, forward strand.
AAATACATCCAAATGTATTCACGACATCCTATCTTTAAAAAATATACGTTAATATATGTTTATCCTAAATACTATTCTTATTAAATAAATTCTATATTTTAAATATATTCATATAAAATGTATCTTTTTAAATAAACAAATAAACACCAATGAAAAAAAAAAAAAAATGAAAAAAAAAAAAAAAAACGTTTTAATGAATAAACATTTGTTGTACGGATGTCCGCCACGATACGCACATTCCGGCAATGAAAAGCGTCCGTGTGGAAACATCACGTTTCCTGAGTTGCGTTTGGTCTACTGACGACTTTAAAACATTTGCAGGAATATTTAATAGTTTAAGAATGAAATGAAATAAAAAATTTGCACAAAAAAAACGATTAATATTTCTCGCTGTCTGGACTTGGAAAATCGTGGAAAATCCGACTTGGAAAAACGTGGAAAATCAGGAATTGCGTTAAGAGACGAATCTTTGCGTATGATTAGATTAGCATTAGCGTGACTTGATGTATATCAGGGAAAAGCCTCTCGTGGTCGGATTGACCCATCAAGTGATTCCCGATGTGTATCCGGTGCATTATGTCCACCGGATTGTCTTGTCATGTGTCTTCCACGGTCTATCGAGTCGCGTCTAATTCTCTCCTAGCCTCGCTCGCCGCGTTGCCAAGGTTGCCAGCAGAGGAGTCAAACATCATCAAGGCGCTGCACGGGGATGCGGAGCGATGACTACACCGATGCGTCCTTTCGGGTTACGGCGGGGAAAGAAAACAAGGGTCTTCCGGGGAAACGTCCCGCATTCATTCGCTGCCAACGAAAACTGTGTGCGTCGTGTGCTCTGGATGAATGTGAAAGAAAAGAGGGATACAAAAGAAAAAACGAAACGCATCCCCGATGTGCTCGGATGACCCGGCGCTCGTTTCGGCTCGTCCGGGAACTCGGCGATCTCATTTGCAACGCTGCGTGAGGCGTGCGTGGGGACGGAGACGCGAACACGCCCTGCAGGAGACGGGAGGGTTTTTTTTTTTTTCCCCGAGAATGAGGATGTCATGTGGGACGTAATGCTTAAGAACTAGGACTTAAAACACATATTCAAAATTATCCCGGAAAAGTAGGCGAGGCAGCCGGAGACATTGCAGGCGCTTAATTTGGGAGCGGGTAGCCTACTTCAGATACGCTCAGAGACACACCTGGTACACAGAAAAACAACGCCTGACGTGCACCTACTTTTTTGTATGCTTTATCGGGGGTGGGGGGGGGGTCACGACGATACGTTATTCGCTAATAAGGCTTTTTAAACATCACGTTTAGTCGATATTTACTTTTAGAATGACCTCCAATGTTTGTAAAGGTTTGCCTCTGATGTCATTTCCAGGGAAAAGTCTCGAAGAAGCTTGGAAAAGGGTCGCGTATGCTAATCGTGATACGGAATGCTAGCGTCTTTAGGTTCTCGAGGAGCAATTCCTCATCCGTGTATGGAAGTTTTTGGCGTATGGAAGTTTTTGGCGTACCCCAATGGGGTAAAGTATCTCCGATTCGCCCCTGACATCATTTCCACTGAAAAGCCTCGAAGTTTTGGGGATAGGGAAGTTTTTGGGATAGGGAAGTTTTTGGTGTAGGGATGATTTTGGGGTAGGGAAGATTTTGGGGTAGGGAAGTTTTTGGGATAGGGAAGTTTTTGGGATAGGGAAGTTTTTGGTGTAAGGGAAGTTTTTGGTGTATGGGAGTTTTTGGTGTAGGGATGATTTTGGGGTAGGGAAGATTTTGGGATAGGGAAGTTTTTGGTGTAAGGGAAGTTTTTGGTGTAGGGAAGTTTTTGGGATAGGGAAGTTTTTGGTGTAGGGATGATTTTTGGGGTAGGGAAGATTTTGGGATAGGGAAGTTTTTGGGATAGGGAAGTTTTTGGGATAGGGAAGTTTTTGGTGTAGGGAAGTTTTTGGGATAGGGAAGTTTTTGGGGTAGGGAAGTTTTTGGGATAGGGAAGTTTTTGGGGTAGGGAAGTTTTTGCTGTATGGAAGTTTTTGGTGTAGGGAAGATTTTGGGATAGGGAAGTTTTTGGGGTAGGGAAGTTTTTGCTTTGGTATGGGAAGTTTTTGGGTCCGGAGCTAGGGAAAAGATTTTGGGCCGTGTAGGAAGAAGTGGGGTTTTTGGTGTAGGGATTTTTTTGGGGTAGGGAAGTTTTTGGGATAGGGAAGATTTTTGGTGTAGGGAAGATTTTGGGATAGGGAAGTTTTTGGGGTAGGGAAGTTTTTGCTGTATGGAAGATTTTGGGGTAGGGAAGATTTTGGGGTAGGGAAGATTTTGGGATAGGGAAGTTTTTGGTGTATGGAAGTTTTTGGTGTAGGGAAGATTTTGGGATAGGGAAGTTTTTGGGATGGGGAAGTTTTTGGGGTAGGGAAGTTTTTGTTGTATGAAAGTTTTTAGTGTAGGGAAGATTTTGGTGTATGGAAGTTTTTAGTGTAGGGAAGTTTTTGGTGTATGGAAGTTTTTGTTGTATGGAAGATTTTGGTGTAGGGAAGTTTTTGGGATATAGGGAGGTTTTTGGGATAGGGAAGTTTTTGGGATAGGGAAGTTTTTGGGATGGGGAAGTTTTTGGGGTAGGGAAGTTTTTGGGATGGGGAAGTTTTTGGGGTAGGGAAGTTTTTGCTGTATGGAAGTTTTTCAGGTAGGGAAGTTTTTGGTCTAAAATGAAACTATATATTGGGTAAAGTATCTCCAATTTGCCCCTGATATCATTTCCAGGGAAAACCCTCAAAGAATCTCGGAAAAAAGGGTCGCGTATGCTAATCGTGCTACGGAATGCTAGCGTCTCGGCTCTCGAGGAGAAATTCCTCACCCAGGGTGAAGTAAGGGAGAAGTTTTTGGTTTAGTGACAAACTTCTCCAGTCTGTCACGCCAGGAGTTGATGAAGCAGTGTGAAGCCCTCGGGAACACACTGAGCTATGTGGGACAATATGACATAGACAGAGGAGAGCTGGCAAGGGATTCAAAATGTAGCTGATTTGCCATCCTATTTTTGAGCGTGCTGCTCACTTTCATGCATCCTGTATATAACAACAACAACAACAACACACACACACACACACACACTCACACACACACACACACACACACGGCCTGATCTCGGATTTCGATGCGCCCGAAAGTCGAGAGGAGGCTTTTTTGTGGACCTCGTCTCTGTTTTCAGCAGCGATTTATTTATTTATTTATTTATTTTTATTATATGCATATCATTGCTCATTTCTATTTATTTATTCCGCGATATTGACTTGAGCGCAAAAATAAATAAATAAATACATAAATAATCCGCCACAATTTTTTTTCTTTCATATCTTTGTTCTCAGCTGTAAAATATCACGGAGGACTTTCATATTCATTCATTCATTCATTCATCTTCTAGCGCTTTATCCGATCTTCCCTCGGGTCACGGGGAGCCTGTGCCTATCTCAGGTGTCTATGGGCGTTAAGGCAGGATACACCCTGGATGGAATGCCAACCCATCGCAGGGCACACACACACACACACACATTCACATTCATACACTAGGGACAATTTTTCCAAGGTGCCAATCAACCTACCGTGCATGTTTTTGGACCGGGGGAGGAAACCGGAGAACCCGGAGAAAAAAAAAACCCCCTGAGAGCACGGGGAGAACATGCACAACTCCACACACACATGGCCGAGACGGGAATCGAACCCGGACCCTGGCGGTGTGAGGCGAACGTGCTAACCACTAAACCACCCGACTTTCATATTTTGTTTTGCTTTTTATTTCACTTTATTACCTGCGCCTCGGGGAAGTCCGTGTTTGGATTTATTGGCGCCCCCCCTCCCATTTTTCCCACCGTTTGGAATGAAATATTTCGAGACTATTATTAAGAGACGATTTCCGACTATTACGGAAGTACTCGTAAACAAGAAACAAACAAAAACACATTTTTTTTAGTTATTTTTTAATGATTTTTTTTTTTATATTTTTTTTAATGGGGTGACGAAAAGAAACTTTGGTTTAGCCCTGAATTATTTATTTATTTAGATACTATATTTATCTAAAAGGGATTTTTTCGCATATTCCAGCTTTTTTCGGTTGCTGGGAAGCTCAGGATCAGCCATGATACGGCGCCCCCCCCTGGATCGCAGAGGGTTAAGGGCCTTGCTCAAGGACCCAAAGGGTGGCAGCTTGGCGATACCAAGTCTCAAACCCCCTTCGCAACCCTGTTTGTACTCCACGGTTCCTCATCCTACATCAGTCCCTTTTTAATCCTAATGTTGTTGTTTTGTTGAATCTCCATAAATATTTCTGAAGGTCATTATAACATTTGTCAATATACTCCAGATTTGGTCACATGTCCATGCCTGAGGTTAAGGGCCATGCTCAAGGGCCCCACTAGTGGCAGCTTGATGGTGTTATTGGTGGTAGGATTTTGAAGAATTTGAAGGAAAGAATTTATATATATTTATATAAATTTATATATTTATACCGAATATCTTTTACAGTAGCGTAAATTTCTCCGTTGAGTTAAATGATGTATTCTAATGTGTACGATTGTTAACAAATCACACCACACTATTCTATATGGAGCGTCTGGGTAGAATAAAGCATGCATAGACTTTATTATATTGATTTTTTTTATGTATGTCTCACATAAACTCGCTTTTCCTCGCTCACGATAAAACCGACTCCCACGCGTGCAGCGTTCCAGCTCTGAGCCGTGTCCGAGCGCGGTGGAATTTTGACTAAGGGAAGGTGGAATTCTGGAGAAGGGACGTTTAATTCTGATGAAGGGAGGTGGAATTCTGGAGAAGAGAGGTTGAATTCTGATAAAGGGAGGTGGAATTCTGGAGAAGGGAGGTGGAATTCTGGAGAAGGGAGTGGAATTCTGGAGAAGGGACGTTTAATTCTGATGAAGGGAGGTGGAATTCTGGTGAAGGGAGGTGGAATTCTGGTGAAGGGAGGTGGAATTCTGGTGAAGGGAGGTGGAATTCTGGTGAAGGGAGGTGGAATTCTGGTGAAGGGAGGTGGAATTCTGGTGAAGGGAGGTTGAATTCTGGTGAAGGGAGGTGGAATTCTGGTGAAGGGAGGTGGAATTCTGGAGAAGGGAGTGAAGGAGAAGGGAGTGGAATTCTGGTGAATTCTGGAGAAGGGAGGTGGAATTCTGGTGAAGGGAGGTGAATTCTGGAGAATTCTGGGAGGTGAATTCTGGTGAAGGGAGGTGTAATTCTGGTGAAGAGAGGTTGAATTCTGGAGAAGGGAGGTGTAATTCTGGTGAAGAGAGGTTGAATTCTGGTGAAGGGAGGTTTAATTCCATGACGGGAGTGGAATTCTGGTGAAGGGAGGTGGAATTCCGACTAAGGGAGGTGTAATTCCGACTGAGTTGTAATTCTGATGAAGGGAGGTGGAATTCCGACTAAGGGAGGTGAAATTCTGCACGTCTATCCTCCTCTGTTTTATTAAACGCTCTATAGTGTCCCTCATCACTATACTGGTGTGTTAGGACCACATACAGACCACAGGGCAAGCGCCCCCTGCTGGCCACACTAACACCTGTTCCAATAGCAACCTAGTATTCCCAGGTGGTCTCCCATCCAGGTACTACCCAGACTGGTCATCCCTGATTAGCTTCAGTGGGCACGCAGCCTTGGGATACAGGGTGATGTGGCTGCTGGCTAGTGGAGGAACTAGTAGAGGAACCAAAAAAGAAGGGAATGGCGGTGATTGTGTTGAGAAATTAAAGAGAGATAAAGAGAGCTAAATTAAACCTCTAGGTAGTGATGGGGGAGTGAAACTCATTTGGAAAGCCCCCCCCCACACACGTATATATTTAGACACACACACACACACACACACACACACACATTTGTGCTCTTTTTGTGCTCTTTCCAGCCGCAACGAGGCAGAACACAAAGCTGCATCTCAATTACCAAAAAAACATCATTTCCAGATCTGGAGGTCGGTTTCTGCCGTCGCCGTCGTCATTAACACAAACAGCTCCGAGGTGTTTCCGGAGGGGAAACGACGCCTAAAATTCGTTCTCTCCGTAATACCGCCCCCCCCCTCCCCCTCTCCCTCCTCTCCTCAAACCCTAAACACATCCCCCGTCTCTAATTCCTTCTCATTAAGCCAAAAAAAGAAGAAAAAAAAGGCAAACGTGACGTTTCGTGAAAAATGAAATCCTGGACATTTATTACCACTCGTTCATAAAATAAACCGCAAAGCTTATTTATTCCTTCCTTACTTTATTTCTTCTTCATTTCATAGATAGATAGATTTGGATGGGTGAATGGATGGATGGATGGATACATTTGGATGTTGGGTGGATGGATGGATGGATGGATGGATGGATGGATGGATGGATGGATAGATAGATAGATAGATAGATAGATAGATAGATAGATAGATAGATAGATAGATAGATAGATAGATAGATAGATTTGGATGGATGGATGGATGGATGGATGGATCTCCCCGTCCCTCAGGGGGTTTTTCTCCGGGTTCTCCGGTTTCCTCTCCCGGTCCAAAAACATGCACGGTAGGTTGATTGGCACCTTGGAAAATTGTCCCTAGTGTATGAATGTGTGTGTGTGTGTGTGTGTGTGTGTGTGTGTGTGTGTGTGTGTGTGTGTGTGTGTGTGTGTGCCCTGCGATGGGTTGGCATTCCATCCAGGGTGTATCCTGCCTTAATGCCCATAGATGCCTGAGATAGACACAGACTCCCCGTGACCCGAGGGAAGATCGGATAAAGCGCTAGAAGATGAATGAATGAATGAATAATTCAGGCATGAACAGAAGAGGTTAGCAAAAGAAACAAAATAAATAAATAAAAAAATATTTGTGGAAGAAAAAAAAATTCGGGAGAAAAAGAAGCTTTTTCATGTTTTTTTTTTTTTTTATTGAAAAAAATGAAAAAATGTCAAATTATTTGTAAAAAGATTTTTAAAATAATTTATTAATAATAATAATAATAATTCAGGTCTAAACAGAGGAGGTTTTCTCATCATCACCCCATAAAAAAAAAAAAAATTAATTAAAATGTTATTTTTTTGGAAAAAAAAAATTCCACTAAAAGAAAATTAAGGAAAAATGAATTTGAAATTGAAAAAATGTTTATTTTGTTTTTGTTTGTTTCTTTATTGAAAAATGAAAAAAATGTCTAATTAAGACCTATATAAATATAAAAAGACCTATATAAAAAAATAAAATAATAAATGCATAATAATAAATATTCGAGCCTAAACAGAAAAAAAAATAATAACATTTTATTCTGAATTTCGGGAAAACAATTTTTATATCATTTTAATCTTTATTGCAAAATCAAAAACAAAAATTAAGACCTGTGTAAGACCGGAGACGGCTGTGCCCTCAAAACAAAGGCCCTGCTTAGATATAAGTCACTCTGAATACTCTTGATATACCATGTTCATATAAATGATATACAGGTGATATAATGCATTCATATAAATGCATGTAAATATCAAATATTTTCCTGTATATGATCTCTAAATCGCACGTTTTTCTACAACATTCTTCTTATACGTCCCGACTTTACGGGGACGCTGGTGAAAAAAGACTCTCTGATGTGACGGAGACAAAAGACTGCATATATAACAGTTTTATAGCTGCTCGAAAAAGATGGCGTGCGATTGTTGCCTTTCGAATTTACGGAGAAAAATCGCACGGCTGGAAAAGTCGGGGATTCCGAAACTTCCGCCTATTTTACATTTACATTTGTGGCATTTGGCAGACGCCCTTATCCAGAGCGACTTACAACTGAGCAATTGAGGGTTAAGGGCCTTGCTCAAGGGCCCACTAGTGGCAGCTTGGTGTTGGTTGGTGGGGTTTGAACCTGTGATCTTCTGGTCCAGAGCCAACACCTTAACCACTAATCCACCACCTCCCTGGTGGTTTTAATTCCGACGTATTTGATATTCATGTATTCCTGCAATCAGATATCTATTTTTTTTCCCTCCATCCCTCCTTCCCTCCCTCCCTCCATCCATCCATCCCTCCCTCCCTGCCCTATCACGGTGTTTGTAGCGAAGCAACCCACACCTCCTTTCTTACAATACCACTCTTATGCAATGCAAGATTGAAGCCAATTTCATCACAACACAAAATGTTCAATAGATTGCTTTTGAAATTTTTTTTTTTCTTTTTCTCAGCGATTGTGTATCGTGTAGGATGCGTATCGGGGGGGGGGGGGTGGCACACGGGGGGTTGTTTAAGAAAATGATCTACGCACACAATGCGCAAAAAAAAAATGCTGCCAAGGGTCTATCTTCAGTATGTCGGGATTGATGTATCTGCATCGGAAAAATAAAAGAAAGAAAAAAAAAAACATCCACCTCTTCTGCTAGGTTTTTGTCTTTTTTTTTTTTTTCTGGAGGTGTCGAGCCAAATGTGGCTTGTGCAAAAAGTCACTCAATGAATATATTTATTATTATTATTATTATATTATTATTATTATTATTATTATTTATTATTATTATTTTTATTATTATTATTATTTTATTATTATATTTTTTTTATTTATTATTATTATTTTTTTTTTTTTTTTTTAT
>JACRUU010000021.1:10692008-10694508 GCA_030449085.1 Kryptopterus vitreolus
AGGCCATATGATCATATGTTCCTCATTTCCATACACACATGTGGAAAAGAATAAATACTAAAGAATAAATAGCTTGTACTTTACTGTACGAACTATTTTGGATATTTATTTTAGATACTATTTCTTGAGTCGGCTCTTTTAAAATAGATCAGGAGCTGCAATCTACAAATGTAATTCGGCGTAATGCCGGGCCGTGAATGTAAAATAATATGTGCATTAAAATAAAAAAAGCACAAATTTTCTCATGGATGCCTTTCCACGGACGATTCCTACGAATCCTCGGTCAGGTTCAAAAATCTGATTAAATAAATAAATAAATAAATAAATAAATACAAATATTCCCTGCCCTGCTTCTTTTCTAGTCATATTCAACGCCCTACTAATGAGACACCCAATGAAATGCCGCTATATTTTCCTACGCAGCGTCGCAGCGGAGAGTCCCACGAATCCCGCGCCTGTCCGAGCTGGCATTGTCATCTCCGCAATCAGCTGAAGCTTTGGAAGACGATCCGTTTGATGCCGACACGCCTGACGTTGGGGGGGAAAAAAAGAAAAAGAGAAAAAGACGACGTGTCCGTGAAAAAAAAAAAAAGAAATGTTCAAAGCGAAAAAGGTCAGCTCGGAATCCGAGTACAAAATAAATGTCAGGATCTAATTTGGATGAAAAATAGAATATGCATGTCATTCCGGGTGGATATTTCTTTCCATTAATGGTGACATTGGCTGCGAAGGTTGTGTGACGTTTATAGTGAATGAGGAAAGACTTGGAATTTGTATTTAATGTGGCTTTTTCTACCTTTTTTTTCATTTATTTATTTATTTATTTATTTATTTTTATTTTATTTTATTTGAACAAGGACGAGGGGCACGGTGGCGTAGTGGTTAGCACGTTCACCTCACACCGCCAGGATCCGGGTTCGATTCCCGTCTCGGTCGTGTGTGTGTGGGCCAAAAACATGCACGGTAGGTTGATTGACACCTTGGAAAATTGTCCCTAGTGTGTGAATGTGTGTGTGAATGTGTGTGTGTGTGCCCTGCGATGGGTTGGCATTCCATCCAGGGTGTATCCTGCCTTAATGCCCATAGACGCCTGAGATAGGCACAGGCTCCCCGTGACCCGAGGGAAGATCGGATAGAGCGGTAGAGAATGAATGAATGAATGAATGAATGAACAAGGACGGAGGTCCAGGGGGAAGGGGGTATTATTTTTGTGAGTATTTAGGTCCGATACCACTTGAGGCGATGACAAGTTTGAAATAAAATATGCCCGTTTATTTATTTATTTATTTTTTTTCCCCTGTAGTGGCGTCTAATGGAGGTATTGCCAGCAGGCCTTTGCCTGGCAGTGAGGCTCCGCCAGCCGAGACACACTTCAGATGCAAGAAAAACAAAAGCAGCAGCGAAAGAGCAACAGACAGTGCTAGATGGGCCGATCCACAGCGTCGCTGCGCTTCCTGCAGGCGCGTAAACAGCATGCTAATTAACCGTGCGCTTAATAGCACCGGGAGCTGTTTGTGGCTATTAAATGAGTTAATTAAGACAGACATGACCTTATGGCAATCCTACGAGCGCTCATCTCGGCTTTTCTACGTACGCCGATCGCTCGCTTGCTCACTCGCTCGCATGCGAGCCTACCCGGCCCTAATCGGAGCGTAGACCTCACGTCAAGGCGAAAGGAAGGATAGAATTAGGGTTAGGGCCCGGGATTGATTTCTGGGATCGCACATCCGGGAGAAGAGATGGAGTGGAGATAAAGAGAGGAAAATAGTGTGGAATTTTTTTTTCCCCCTTTAACTGAAGGAGAAGATGGGGGCACGGTGGTTTAGTGGTTAGCACGTTCGCCTCACACCGCCACACACACACAGGCCAGGGTCCGGGTTCGAGTCCCGTCTCGGCCATGTGTGTGTGTGGAGTTTTGTGCATGTTCTCCCCGTGCCTCAGGGGGTTTTTCTCCGGGTTCTCCGGTTTCCTCCCCCGGTCCAAAAACATGCACGGTAGGTTGATTGGCACCTTGGAAAATTGTCCCTAGTGTCTGAATGTTTGTGTGTATGAATGTGTGTGTGTGTGTGTGTGTGTGTCCTGCGATGGGTTGGCATTCCATCCAGGGTGTATCCTGCCTTAATACCCATAGACGCCTGAGATAGACACAGAATCCCCGTGACCCGAGGGAAGATCGGATAAAGCGTTAAAAGATGAATGAATGAGTTTCTCATACGTTTTAAAATGTGTTTCACCGACGCCCTTATATAGAAAGCGACATATATAAGTGCTTTATCAATTAATAAATCAATGCCGGGTCGATAGATTGCAAAGATATAATCAGCCTAAAACTCTTTTAAGGGAATTTTTCAATATTAAAACAAAGCAAAGCGGATAAAATGCTCGTTTAAACGTCTTCATATACGAAGGATCTACAGTAGAACATGCTGCGCTTCAGATACAATGCGTTGGACAAATAATAGTCGGCCTGTAACCTTAAAAATTGATTATATGCGTTAAA
>JACRUU010000021.1:10699508-10707008 GCA_030449085.1 Kryptopterus vitreolus
GATTCCCGTCTCGGCCGGGTGTGTGTGGAGTTTGTGCATGTTCTCCCCGCGCCTCAGGGGGTTTTTCTCCGGGTTCTCCGGTTTCCTCCCCGGTCCAAAAACATGCACGGTAGGTTGATTGGCACCTTGGAAAATTGTCCCTAGTGTATGAATGTGTGTGTGAGTGTGTGTGTGTGTGTGTGTGTGTGTTATGGGTTGGCATTCCATCCAGGGTATATCCTGCCTTAATACCCATAGACGCCTGAGATAGACTCCCGGTGACCTGAGGGAAGATCGGATAAAGCGCTAGAAGATGAATGAATGAATGAATGAATGTTAAATATGCTAGTTGGCGTTATATGGTAACATGCTAGTCGCTAGTCAATGTAATGATGCTAGCTATTGAAAAACGCTAGTCATGGAAATATGCGCCAGCGCTAGTCTTTTTTTTTTTTTTCCTAGTCTTGAGAATATGCCAGTCTCGCCTCCGTTCATTTCTGCAGATTTACAGATTCCGTGGCCTGGCTTCTGGGGGAGGTACTGACAAAACACAGGGTATCTCGTCTGCCGAGTGCGAAGCGTCTGGGATGGAAATAAGCACCTCCAGGTCTGAGGCAACCCACGGAGCAAACAATCCGCGCTCCACCGTTCCGTAATTCTTTCCTATCCATTTTTCCTCACTTTTTCTTTCCCCACTTCCAGTCGCATAAAAAAGAAAGAAAGAAAGAAAGAAAGTCATCCGTGTTAATTAATCTTGGGAAATACAGTGTGCACTGAATCCGATCCAATTAGATGCAGGCTGGAGCACATGTGGCACGGCTCATCGTTCGTCGGGGGGAAAAAAAAAAACAAACGGCGGCTCCGATCGAAACGAACGGGCGTCCGGGAATCCCCGATAGAGATTGTTTACCTGACGGATGCATTTTGCGGGTTAAAGGTGCCCCTACGGGAGGGTACGGATCGGGCTGTGAATGTTAAAACCTTGCAGTGCGATCTTCGTACATACAAATGTAAAGCAATACGCTGCTTTTGGTCAATTAAAAATGCAAGCAAATAAATAAAGTAAATATAAATACACACGCAAAAACCTCAGGTGTGAAATGTGTGTGTCGTTCTTAAGAATTCAACTCTATACACCTGCTGTAGGGGCACTATGGTGGTTTAGTGGTTAGCACGTTCGCCTCACACCGCCAGGGTCCGGGTTCGATTCCCGTCTCGGCCATGTGTGTGTGGAGTTTGTGCATGTTCTCCCCGTGCCTCAGGGGGTTTTTCTTCGGGTTCTCCGGTTTCCTCCCCCGGTCCAAAAACATGCTTGATTGGCACCTTGGAAAATTGTCCCTAGTGTATGAATGTGTGTGTGGGTTGGCATTCCATCCAGGGTGTAATGCCCCATAGATGCCTGAGATAGACACAGGCTCCCCGTGACCCGAGGGAAGATCGGATATAGCGGTAGAAGATGAATGAATGAATGAACACCTGCTGTATGGGGATCCAAAGATCTGGGACACACAAAGATCTCTAGATCGTCCAATCTAACCCCGTGTAAATCTTCATGGATCTGGATTTTTTTGGGGGGGTCTTCTTTTTCTTGCTACCTCCTATTTTTATTTATTTATTTGTTTGTTTTTTATCGGGTGGGGGTGGGGGGGGGGGGATGCAACATGTACTTGGACAAGTCCATTGTTTCAATGTTTGTCCACATCAGTAGTCGAGGAGATGCTTGTGGGGTCTGCTGCTATCACACAGCGATCACACGCTTTCCTCCAGGCATTCATGTACAATTAGATTCAACTCAGTGAGCTCAGCGAGTCTACACTAACAGCCCGAATCATCCAGGAACAAAAACAACAACAACAACAACAACAACAAATCAAAGAACTTTTTTTTCATTTACTTTCACCAGTTGTTATTTTTATAGGCATGTGTTGTTTATTATAATTATGAATCACGCTTGCCTGACACGGATCTAATGCAGCGGCTGGGGTTAGGCATGTATGCCTTGTACGAGGATAACACCTACTGAACCGTACGATGTGATGCAATGTTATGTATGCTGAATAAAGAATAAGAAGTGACAGAGGGAGAGAAAATGGAAAACCATCAACACCAGGATAAAAAAAAAATCATGGAGCTCATATATGGAGACTATGACCAGTAAATGTAAAACCATGGACATTGGGTGTAAAACAACTGGCATTTGGTGTAAAAAAAAAACAACAAAAAGACATGGACACTAGGTTTAAATCCATAGACACTATTCGGGACACTATTTGGACAATGTTGGACACAATAGACACTTTTACACTACATAGGTCTAAAACCATGGACACTGAGTGTAAAGCAATAGACTCTAGGTATAAAACCATTGACACTAGGTGTAAAACCATAAACACTAGGTGTAAAACAATAGACACTAAGTGTAAAAGAATGGACATTAGGTGTAAAACCATATACATTAGGTGTAAAATGATAGACACTAGGTTTAAACCCACAGACACTAGGTATGAAACCATAGACACACTGTGTAAAACCATGGACACTACATAGGTGTAAAACCATAGACACTAGGTTTAAAAGCCTGGACACTAGGTTTAAAAACAAGGACACTATGAATAAAACCATAGACACTAGGTCTAAAACAATAGGCACTAGGTATGAAACCATAGACACTAGGTGTAATATAGACACTAGTTTTAAAAGCATGGACACCAGTGTAAAATCATAGACACTAGGTGTAAAATCATAGACACTAGGTGTAATATAGACACTAGTTTTAAAAGCATGGACACCAGTGTAAAACCACAGACACTAGGTGTAAAATCATAGACACTAGGTGTAATATCATAGACACTCATTTTAAAAGCATGGACACTAGTATAAAACCATAGACACTAGGTGTAATATCATAGACACTAGGTGTAAAACCATAGACACTAGGTGTAAATCATAGACAGTAGTTTTAAAAGCATGGACACTAGTGTAAAACCACAGACACTAGGTGTAAAACCATAGACACTAGGTGTAAAACCATAGACACTTGGTGTGATATATAGACACTAGTTTTAAAAGCATGGACACTAGTGTAAAACCATAGACACTAGGTGTAATATCATAGACACTAGGTGTAATATCATAGACACTAGGTTTAAAAGCATGGACACCAGTGTAAAACCACAGACACTAGGTGTAATATCATAGACACTAGGTGTAATATTATAGACACTAGGTGTAATATCATAGACACTAAGTGTAAAACCATAGACACTAGGTGTAATATAGACATAGACATAGGTACATAGTAATAACTAGGTAGACACTAGGTGTAATATCATAGACACTAGGTGTAAAACCATAGACACTAGGTGTAATATAGACACTAGTTTTAAAAGCATGGACACTAGTGTAAAACCATAGACACTAGTGTAAAACCATAGTAATATAGACACTATAGACACTAGGTAAAACCATAGACACTAATATCATAGACACTAGGTATAAAATCATAGACACTAGGTGTAATATCATAGACACTAGGTATAAAACCATAGACACTAGGTATGAAACCATAGACACTAGGTGTAAAACCATAGACACTAGGTGTAATATCATAGACACTAGGTGTAATATCATAGACACTAGGTATGAAACCATAGACACTAGGTGACACTAGGTGTAAAATCATATACACTCGGTGACACTAGGTATAAAACCATAGACACTAAGTAGGTGTAAAACCACTATGGACACTACGTAGCCTACATAGACGTCCCCACTGAATATTCATTATAATTATGGATTTTCTTCCTTATTGGAATCCCACATGTTTTTTCCTGATTTCATGGGAATTTGCCTTTTTAATGCCGTATTTTTATTGACGTCTGTGGCAGCGGCAAACGCACAGAGATCAATATGTTTTTTTTTACATGTACAGCATTTGACCGACGCCCTTATCGATGTACAATTGAACAGGTGAGGCTTAAGGGCCGTTCTCAGGGACCCCGCAGTGTCAGCTCAATGGTGCATGGATTTAAACTTGTGACCTTCTGATCCGAAGTTCAATAATGCCCCTATCATCTTTCAATCCATGGTTTGGCCTGAAGGGACCACATTTCAGAACCCCTATAAAAAAAAAGACATGGACCCTATAAACATGCGGAACGAGATTACAGAGTGAGAAATGCAAATTAACAAATTAATGATTTGTTTTTTTATTGCAAAAGGCAGACTTTTCATTTCATTCATTCACTCATTCATTCATTCATCTTCTACGGCTTTATCCGATCTTCCCTCGGGTCACTGGGGGGTCTGTGTCTATCTCAGGCGTCTATGGGCATTAAGGCAGGATACACCCTGGATGGAATGCCAATCCATCACAGGGAACACACACACACACACACACACACACACACACACACACACACCCACAATCATACACACACATTCATACACTAGGGACAATTTTCCAAGGTGCCAATCAACCTAAAGAAAAATGTTTTGGTCCTGGGGAAAACGACGACTGAGAAAAAATAGAAAAACAATAAAAAAAAAATACCTACCGTGCATGTTTTTGGACCGGGGGGAGGAAACCGGAGAACCCAGAGAAAAACCTGGGGGAGAACATGCACAAACTCCACACACACATGGCCGAGATGGGAATCGAACCCGGACCCTGGCGGTGTGAGGCGAACGTGCTAACCACTAAACCACCGTGTCACTTTTCATTTCTTCACTCATAAAACAAATAAATCTAAACGAGTTTTTACTAAAATGACTTTTTATTTCGTATTGTAAGGCCGTATTTCGTATTTTAATTATTCACTATTAAATGGCAAACTGTAAAAAACCTCTAAATCCAAATCCTGTTAACAGGAAAACAAACAACAACATTGTTCTTATTCTGAAGGACAAAACGAAAGCAGATAAAAACCATAAAATGTGATTTTATTTTGCCTTCATTGATGAATACGGTGGAATTTTATTGCTTCGCCTCCTTCTTCTCTAACCTTTACGCCAGAGTGCGCCTACAGGTCTTCTGCTGAAATTTTAAATAGCTTTTATTTGTATTGTTGTACTTTATGTTGTTGGTCAACAGTGCTGGCGACCCACATATTATTGATTTTATGACGGAGATTGCGGGCCCCCGGGGCCGGACTTTGGACATGCCTGCTATAGAGCCTAGAAATAGTTCTGTTATATGAAGTCTATGTGAGTTGTGTAAACTCAGTTGTTTTACACACTCGGGTACGTTAAGTTTTTTCTTCCTCCTGGCAGAAGTACAGACTTGGCTGCTAGACGCTCTTTGGCGTGACGCCACTGTAGTGGGGTGGAGAGGAGAGTTTTTTTTCCTCCTTGCTTAATTGCAAATGATTTCAAATCTGTCTGTGCTTTGGCTTGGTCATAGTTAAACAGCCAAAATAATCATAAACACCAATGTACATTTAGTGATTTGGCAGCTGCTCGGATGTAAAGCGACCACAAGTGCACAAGAAGTGCACAAGAAGTGCACAAGGAGTGAAAAGCGTCCCGCAAGCGGCCGACCTTGGGGCGTTTTTTTTTTTTTTTTTTTTTGGGGGGGGGGAGGGGGGAGGGGTGTTAGTTCTCTAATACTGCTGATATTTATTTATTTATTTATTTATTTGTATTTTGCTACTTACTTTTGCTTAAACCTTATCTACCGGTGAATGGGTGTAAAATGTTCATTTTCCTGTTAAAAAAATCAGCCACAAATTGTTCGTTTTTTAATTAATAGATTTTAAAATTGTTAATTGTTAATTAACTAATAATGGTTAACTTTATATCCATCTAGCATCCACATGAAAACCCAATCGTCTATATACTATACATATATATATATATATATATATATATATATATATATATATATATATATATATATATATATATATATATATATATAGATATATATATAATATTATATATATATATATATATATATATCTATATATATCTATATATATATATATATATATATATATATCTATATATATATATATATTATATAGACTATCTATTATTTATATATATTATATATAATTTTTTAAATTATTTATTATCTATTTTTTATTTTTTTCCAGAACTTTATACTTTTATCTTAATGTTATTTATATATATATATATATATATATATATATATATATATATATATATATATATATATATATATATATATATATATATATATATATTCGTATCATCGTTTTTCTATTCACCTAAAAATCAAAAAATCATTTTAAATGCATGTTGTTCTCTGCCTGCATGAATGCGTATGTGACACACACACACACACACACACACACACACACAAAATGCTTTGATTAAGGATAAACTGGGAAATTGTGTGAGTCAGGTGATCCAAAGCGGCCAAATACTTTCTGAAATAAACAAACAAACAAATAAATAAATAAATCTTTAAATTGCTGAGCCAATCAGAACGAATCCTCTGGCGCTGATTAACCAATCAGAGGACAATAGTTTTGAGGACTAATATATATATATATATATATATATATATATATAGTATATATATAGCTATAAGTTTTATATATATATATATATATATAGTATATTTTTATTATATATTTTTATATATTATATATAAAAGTAAAACATTTATTTCCATGATCCTAAAATGAACATACTGAATGCCGAAACGTCCAAATGGAAGATCACACACACACACACACACACACACACACACACACACACACACACACACACACACACACAAACACACACACACAATACTTTCCAATATAAAAAAACAAACAAATATGAACAACATAAGATGTTGTTTCTAACGCAGAGCATTTTTTTTTCTTTTTAAGTTTTAAATTTTTCTAATTTTAATGTCGCGAGCACTTGATATTCTACCCTAAATAAAAAAATAAAAAAACTATATATAAAAGAAAGCAAAAAAAAAAAAAAAAAAAAAAAAAAAAAAAAGGCGTTTATTATTCATGTGGTGTTTTCTGAAGATCAGGGCAGAGGCGTGACAGGTATGCTCCAGCCGTCTCCCTTAAGAGACCACGGTTACTCCGGAAGATGAGAAAGAAAAAGGAGAATAAGAAAAATGCAGAGAGGGGGGGGGGTCGAAAACAAACACCCTTATTCTTTTTTTCTTTTGTTTTCTCGGAGTACGAGGGCATTTTCTGGGTGCGAAGGGGCGATAAAACAGAATGAGGAATGCAAATGAATAAAATACTATAAAGATCGAAGGTGCCGCGGTTTATTTAGGTTTTTATTCGTCTTTGTTGACGCAGACAGTCTATTGAATTAGAATCAACAACTAACACACACACACACACACACACACACACACACACACACACACACACACCCACACCCACCTTCTTTCGTCTTCTTCTTCTTGGTTACATCCTCATCACTACAGGGAGCCTAATCAAACAGGGGCGCTGTATTTCCTTTCCGTGCATTTTTAACGACTCATCAGGAATAAACACTCGCGCTCGCAGGAGGTGACGAGAAACACTTTTCTTTTTG
>JACRUU010000021.1:10712008-10729508 GCA_030449085.1 Kryptopterus vitreolus
AAGGCAGGATACACCCTGGATGGAATGCCAACCCATCACACACACACACACACACACACACACACACACACACACATTCATACACACATTCATACACTAGGGACAATTTTCCAAGGTGCCAATCAACCTACCGTGAATGTTTTTGGACCGGGGGAGGAAACCGGAGAACCCGGAGAAAAACCCCCTGAGGCACGGGGTGAGAACATGCACAAACTCCACACACACATGGCCGAGACGGGAATCGAACCCGGACCCTGGCGGTGTGAGGCGAACGTGCTAACCTCTAAACCTCCATGCCTCCTGGTGTGCAGTCTTTCGTCCTAAACATCTTTATCGAGCTTTTTTTTTACGGAGCACTTTTCGTTCTGAAACATCGTCAAATTTGTGCCTTTTCTTGGTAGAATTAAAAATGCTCCCGATAAATTCGCAAAGACGTTTATTAACCCAATGAGCGTATGATTGGCATAACGTAACGGCTCTGCACTTCATTTTACTTCCAGATTATGATCATGTACTAGTTAATCTATAGACAATTTACAAGATCATTTATCGACCCTGTGCAGCCAAGTTAAAATAAATAAATAAATAAATAAATAGATAAATAAACAATGGTCCTGGTCAAACATCCTTGTCCTTGAATGACTGGGAAAAAAAAAAGACAGCAATTACCAATAAACCCCCTTAACGGTTAGCGATTTGTTGACGGCTGTAAATACGTCGGCGCTAAAAGGCTTTGATTTGTAGTGCTACTTAACATCGGCGCTCTTCACCAGTGCCGTGGTGCTCGTCTGTCAGGTGACTAATTCAACAAAAGTGGGTAAATACAATGAAAAATCTATAAACGCTCTATTTTCTCTCTGGCGCTCTGACACTAGTATCTGGTTTGGCTTTAACTGGAATAAAACGAAGTGGAGGAAACCGCAGGAAACCGCAGGAAACCGCAGGAAACCGCAGGTGTCGTTTTTTTTCTATCTTGTTTTGGCTTTGGACCTCCAGCTATAGACCCGACATTAGACTAGACTCGATTTTTCCAGGCAAATATGTGACCCAAACATGTTCGATCTGCTTGAATAACTGCTCACAGAAGGGCATGAGTTTAAATCCCAGATACAATTTAAGCAAAGGACTTAAACCTCAACCTTACATATAGGTTCACACTTTGTATCCATGGAGGACTAAGTCTAGTCGTTAACGTATATATGGAATTCGGAAGGCGTTGAAAGGTCATGAGTTCAAAGCCCAGCACCAACATTCAGCCCTTAATCCACAATGGCGTTGAGATGTTTTGTAAGACGCCCTGCATAAGGGCCTCGAGGGTATTATAGGCGAAGGTTGTGAGATCAAACTATTCAGGTCTTTAGGTCTTCGCTTAGTGATTGAGATATTAAGCTTCGGCTCGGAAGGTTGTGAGTTCAAATCCCAAGGCCTTTAACTACAAAAAAAAAACACAAAAATGGGCTTGATACAGTAAAATTCGTTCTTCTAAAGCGATGGTTAAGAAATGTTCTGACCTTGATGAGTTCAGCCTCACTAAGTACTTGGGCCCCTGAGAAAGGCCCTTAATGAGAAAAAGAATGAACGAGTTATATTCTCACTTGTACACTGTTTTTAGGAAGCTGGGTCAGAGCGAATAGGGTTAGGGGTCTTGCTCAAGGGCCCCAAAAACCGCGGATCCCTATTCTAGAACCTCTAACCCTCTAATTCCTCACTAAAACTTACGAAGCGTTATAAGCCGACAAAGCATTTTTTTTTAATCCTATAGAGTTTACTATAAAAAAAAAGGGAGAAATCGAATCCGTGTCAATTATATAAAACGGGGAGGAAAAAAAAAGAAACGCTATAAACGAACGGAGAATGTCGAGCCGTTTTTCATGATCTTCCCTTTTTAATAATTACACTCCGACATCACAGACCCCAAGCAGCCTTGATGATGAAATGGCGCGTATTCCGGCACGCCGTTCGCCATCGTCGTCTGGCGCGTATTCTTTGACGATGCTAGACTAGCTCACTAAATTTGTTGCTGTTTTTAGCGCCCGTTATTTTAGCGCTCCAAACATCGAACAGCCGATTCACGATTCCCGATTCACGATTCATGGAATGATTCATCAAAGCCGGAAGACGAATCCGACGTAGTGGCGTAAAGATCAAAGATGCAGCAGGTGCTATTGATGTTGCATGTAAAGAAGATAATCGAAGAACGAAACACAAAGCTAAAGTGTGTGTGTGTGTGTGTGTGTGTGTGTGTGTGTGTGTGTGTTTGGGGGGGTGGGTTGCATTTAGGGAGGTGTTTAAAGGATCATGGATGGGAATCTCTCGGGCGTTCAGTGGGAAGCAGAATGAAAGCGATTGTGCAACACGAACGCTTCATTTCATCATTATCTCAACTCAGATGTGAGTCTGGATCCATGTGGAGTCTCGACAGGCTGCGAGAACGGGATCGAGATCGATCAGGCCGAGCCTGGATTTTGGCACGTGCTGGGAGGTGTGAGCAAAAGTATTGGGACACTTTATTTATTTCTTTTTTATTTTCCTCCTCCCCAAGCTGTTTATTTGTAAACTGTTACTAACAAACTTGGAGGCACACAATATTATATAACATGCTTTTTTTGAGGATTTTGTGAGGATTTTGTGAGGAATTTTTGAGAAATTTTTTAGGAATTTTTGAGGAATTTTTGAGGAATTTTTGAGGAATTTGTGAGGAATTTGTGAGGAATTTTTGAGGATTTTTTTGAGGATTTTTTTGAGAAAATTTTTTTGAGGATTTTTTGAGGATTTTTTGTGGATTTTTTTGAGGATCTTTTGAGGAATTTTTGAGGAATTTTAGAGGAATTGTTGAGGAATTTTGTGAGGAGGAATTTCTGGTGATTTTTTTTTTCATTCTCATAATTAAAAAAAAAAAATCTAATTTTTAAAAAATTTACGATAATAGGCAACCTATTTACGAGGTACTCTAATGTCTAAAGTGGGGCCGTAAATAAATAAATAAATCTCATAAATAAATCTCATAAATAAATCTCATAAATAAATCTCATAAATAAATAAATGTCCTGCCTTGTATGGCATTGTAATTGTCTACGACAAATTATATATATATATATATATATATATAATATATATATATATATATATATATTATATATATAATATATATAATTATATAATATAATATAATATATAATTATATATAATATATATAATATATAATATATATATAATAGATACATAAAAAATACAATATATATATTTATTTATTATTATTTTTTTTTTCTTTAAAGCATGAATGAATGGCTGGGAAAATACGAAAAGTCGTAGAGCGTGCGTTCTTGCTAGTGAAAAACAAATAACATTGAGATGCAGAAAGTGCTTCGCTCAGCACTTTACTATTTTATTACACGGTCTTTATCAGCCGTTGCTTGCTGCGGCGACGCCGCGCCGATCCATTTCACCTTGCGTAGGGCATCTTTCTTCCCACAGACAACGCTGTGCGCGACGGGCCCGGTGTTTTTTCAAGCCAGGATTCCGCGACGCCGCCACCCCGCCCCTTACCACTCACCCCCCATCCCCCCCCCCCCCCCGAGGTGCTTACTTAACTCCTTAACGGACAAAAAGCAGCCGTACGTATGGGAGGGGAGAGGATTCTTCGCTTTGTATTCTTTCGCCAGAAGAATACACGTTTAATTGTGAAACATCTTTTTCTTTAAAATTAAAAATGAAAAAAAAAAAAAATATATATATATATATATATATTATCGATATATATATATATATATATATAGGGGGCACTGTGGCTTAGTGGTTAGCACGTTCGCCTCACACCGCCAGGGTCCGGGTTCGATTCCCGTCTCGGCCATGTGTGTGTGTGGAGTTTGTGCATGTTCTCCCCGTGCCTCAGGGGGTTTTTTCTCCGGGTTCTCCGGTTTCCTCCCCCGGTCCAAAAACATGCACGGTAGGTTGATTGGCACCTTGGAAAATTGTCCCTAGTGTATGAATGTGTGTGTGTGTGTGTGTGTGTGTGTGTGTGTGTGTGTGTGTGTGTGTGTGTGTGTGTGTGCCCTGCGATGGGTTGGCATTCCATCCAGGGTGTATCCTGCCTTAATGCTCCATAGACACCTGAGATAAACACAGACTCCCCGTGACCCGAGGGAAGATCGGATAATTTTTTAGCGGTAGATAGAATAGATTATGAAGGTGAGAAGAATGAATAAAGATGAATGATATATATATATATATATATATATATATATATATATATATATATATATATATATATATATATATATATATATATATATATAAGTAAAGCTTAGCGTGGCGGGATTTCATTGGGCTTTCAGGATTATTACTTGTTACACTACGTGACACGACTGCAATGCGATCTCGGCTGGATTCCATCTTTCATGTTATAGCCGCTTGTAATGCGCAGAAATGAGAAGGTATAATTAGCTTTTCAGCTTCTCTCGTGTCATTCTGGTGAAATCAAAGTAATACGCATATTTTTCTGTGGCACGTTTACGACGTTTCTCTCTGCCCCACTCCACCCCCCCCCCTACTGTATTCCTCGCTGCTCACTGAGTCATCTGTTGGCACAATGGCATTAACATGTCATCTGTTAACTACTTCATAGCGTCTATTTTATATCATTTTGCCTTCCGTGTAAGTCATGAGGAAAGAATGTGGGAAGAAAAGCGGAGAGTAAACATTCCTTCACTGCCAAAAATCCCGTGTGTAGTAGGACGACTTGATTTAAAGCCTGCGATGAAACAAGTGTGCGGTTTCATAGTGAAAATAAGCTTCACTCTTTCTGCTTTATATGTTTATTTGTTTATATGTTTATATGTTTATATGTTTATTTGTTTATATGTTTATATGTTTATATGTTTATATGTTTGTAATGGAGTGCGATGTTACTGTTCTGTCTTTTGACTCGCTGCGAAGGAATGATGTCATTATTTACACACTTACGGACACAAAGATCAATCAGAGTATTATAGTGGGCTTTCATTCAATGCATTGGTGATAGATAGATAGATAGATAGATAGATAGATAGATAGATAGATAGATAGATAGATAGATAGATAGATAGATAGATAGATAGATAGATAGATAGATAGATAGATAGATAGATAGATAGATAGATATAGATAGATAGATAGATAGATATATTTAGATTAGACAGATATAGACAGACAGATATATAGATAGATAGATAGATAGATAGATAGATAGATAGATAGATAGATAGATGAATAGATAGATAACGGTAGATAGGTAGATAGATAGATAGACAGAGGACAGACAGATAGCTAGATAGATAGATAGATAGATAGATAGATAGATAGATAGATAGATAGATAGATAGATAGATAGATAGAGATAGAGATGGATGGATGGATGGATGGATGGATGGATGGATAGATAGATAGAGGAATGCGTGGATGTATGGATGGATAGATGGATGGATAGAGAACAGATAGATGGATAGATAGAGAACAGATAGATGGATGGATAGAGAACAGATAGATGTATAGATAGATAGATAGAGAGATAGATGACAGACAGACAGACAGATATAGATAGATAGATAGATAGATAGATAGATAGATAGATAGATAGATAGATAGATAGATAGATAGATAGATAGATAGATAGATAGATAGATAGATAGATAGATAGATAGATAGATAGATAGATAGACAGATAGATAGAGAGATAGATAGATAGATAGATAGATAGATAGATAGATAGATAGATAGATAGATAGGATGGATGGATGGATGGATGGATGGATGGATGGATAGATAGATAGAGGAATGCGTGGATGTATGGATGGATAGATGGATGGATAGAGAACAGATAGATGGATAGATAGAGAACAGATAGATGGATGGATAGATAGAGAACAGATAGATGGATAGAGATGATAGATGGATGAGATAGAGATAGATAGATAGAGATGTATAGATAGATGAGATAGATGGATAGATGGATAGAGAACAGATAGATAGACACCAACAACTGGGATTCATGAAATGTCATCAGCACCTCAGGACCTCACACCAATATATAACATACCTATATTATTATTATCACGATATATTATTATTATTACGATTATTATTATTAGATTATTCAAGGAGATTATTATTATTATTATTATTATTATATTATTATTATTATTATTATTATTATTATTATTATTATTATTCTTATTATTATTATTATTATTATTATTATTATTATTATTATTATTATTATTATTATTATTATTATTTTCTATTATTATTATTATTATTATGTTTTATTTTCCTACCAAAAACAGAATTCCTTCTACACACCAGTAAAAATGTATTCTGGTCAAGTTTGCTGATCTTTAATATATTCATGCTTTTTTCTCTTTTTTTTTTTTTTTTTTTTTTTTTTTTTTTTTAGTAAATACTTTTACTGCCGGCGATAAATTCACTTTGGTCAGTTTGCATCAGGACCACTGACATGGTGACCACGATTAAACCAGCCTTCCTGTCCTGTCTTTATAGTTCCATTAAATCTGCTGGTCTGGAACCGTGGAGGCAATAACATCAGGAGTTAGTAAATCCACTTCCAGAACTGTTTTTTTTTTTTAAGTGAAAAGGATTATGGGATACCACGTCCATTTCTTCTGATCCCAAATCAGTAACGTTGTCCAGATCGTGATCTACAGACCAGGTCTCGTGTAGAGCAAAACCTGGCAAAGCTTAAAAGGTCAAGCCAATGTGCCAAGATGGCCATGAGCTCGTATCGGTTCATATCGCATTATGTGTGAAAAAAAATGTTGTTCCAAACCATCAAACAACACACTTAAAGTGAATAAAATGTTTACTTGTTTATCTATAAACATTCAAAACGAAAATATCTTTTAATAATATCTTAATAATCGAGGTTGACACATTGCTAGAACAATAAACAATCAACAAATAATCCATGATGATAGTTTTTCCGGGTCTCTGGTCACGCTGTCATGACGATAGCGGCCTCTAGTGGCGAATCACTGACACCACGGGCATTTTTTTTTTGCTCTATTTATTTGAATGTATTAATTGCTGAATTATATTCATTAATAAATGCAGTCATAATTATTTATATTAGTACATTTTCTTTTTTTTGTCATTTTTAACAAACAACATTCGTCCGCTTATTAATTTAGCCTAGTTATTTATTCCCCAACCAATCCTATGCTCACGTATAAGTAGGCAAATGTTTGGATTTAAATAGTAGCAGATATAAAAAAACAGGTCGTAATAATAATAATAATAATAATACTCTCTTTGAAAATTAGCACTCATTTGCATAAGGAGGCGTAAAAACATTATTATTATTTATTAAATATTGTTTTTTCATACTAAAATCCCCGTACAAAAGGAAGAAATAATGTTGCGACGCACATAGTTGAAGTATTTCCGTAATCAATCGATTGAATATAGAAATAAATAATTACCATCTTATTACTTATTGTTTGATGAAATATTCATTCATTCATTCATCTTGTAGCGCTTTATCCGATCTTCCCTCGGGTCACGGGGAGTCTGTGTCTATCTCAGGCGTCTATGGGCATTAAGGCAGGATACACCCTGGATGGAATGCCAACCCATCACACTTACACACACACACACATTCATACACTAGGGACAATTTTCCAAGGTGCCAATCAACCTACCGTGAATGTTTTTGGACCGGGGGAGGAAACCGGAGAACCCGGAGAAAAACCCCCTGAGGCACGGGGAGAACATGCACAAACTCCACACACACATGGCCGAGACGGGAATCGAACCCGGACCCTGGCGGTGTGAGGCGAACGTGCTAACCACTAAACCACCATGCCCCTGTTGCTTAATGAAACATATGTATTAAATATATATGTATTAATACATATATATGTATTAAATATATTACAGTAGGTTTAAAAATGCCAAACCAGATCCATGGCTATTATTGTTTACGACGTTTTTTTTTTTTCTCCCCACAACAGAAGAGTGCGAGTTGACTGGCGGTTTCCGAAAGCAACGCAGCCACAGACGGACGGAGCGGCGAACGAAATCACCTGCCAAACCAGTTTCCTCCATTCATCAATCTCGCCTTCGCCGTCTTCTCTCCGCGCAGGAATTCGAAAGGTTCCCGATGGGAAATATTGCACATGGGAAAACTCTCGCAGGTAAGTGGGAAAGACACAGTGGCACAGTAAATCCAACTGCTGGAGGAAAAACGCCACGGCCACGGGTTACGTTCGGAACGGAGAGCCGAGGAGGGAGGGAAGGAAGTAAGAGAGCAGGAGGAGGAAAATATCGGACGCGAAATGCAGATTTTTATTTATTTATTTATTTATTTTTTACGTAGAGGGAAGAAAATCGGAGATTAGAAGCCGCACGCATGTGTAAGGAGACATCGGAGATGGGCTGAAACAGATGTTTTGGGATTTTTATGGTAGAAGAAATAAAAGAAAGGAGTGAAAAAGGGAATTCGAGGGAAGGAAAAACGTCTAGAAAATACTAGGAATACTAATTAATGAATATGCAAAATATGCAAATTCGTTTAATTGATCACATAGTGTATAAAATGAGTAAATAAACAAGTTATTGGTATGTAAATTATATATATATATATATATATATATATATATATATATATATATATATATATATATATATATATATATATATATAATTTGAACTTTTTAATTAATTAATTCATTCATTCATTCATTCATTCATTAATATGAATTGTATTAATATTAGTTTCATTCATTCTTTTTATTAATTAATTTTATTACATTTTTATTGCATATTTAATCGTATTAAACATATGAATATATTATCAGGGGCACATTTAAAATGCAGTGCACATCATTTCACAACTATTTCGTAACAAATAATAAATAAAAATAAATAAATAAATAAATAAAAACCTGTTTAATCACTAAACAGCTGATGCAACAAGTAAAATCCGGCACTTAAACGCATCCGTGTGGAAACATCGGGAAAGTTTCCATAATCGACGGGATATTATATGCAAAACAAATGAGGGTCGTTAGGCAAAAAGAAAAATGAAATAAATCCATCGATCGCTTTAATTGCTCGCTTCGGCCATCCGGAGATCACACACCTGATCGCGCTTGTCGGCCGCATCGATCTTCCTCGTCCGACCGCGCAAATCAATCCCCGCCGCTCGGCGATCCACTGCTCTAATGAGGCTTCCCGGGCCTCGTCTTCAAAGTCTTCGGCTCCTGTTGGAGGAATTAAGGTACTCTAAGATATAAGTCGGCTGAAAGGACGGATCGATCCTCGGTCCTCCGGTGTTTTCTTTGAAAACCCGACTCGCGCCGATCATTTCCATTATTCCTGACGGCACTGAGCATTGTGTTAAGGAAAAACAAGATCAATACGTACACGTCTTCGGATTTGTTTTTTTTTTTTTTTTAAGAGAAAGTGGTGCAAAATATAAAATGGGCGGGGCTTAAAACATGGGCGTGGCTCAAAATGTTGTTTTTTATTTTGTGATTGACGTACACCGCCAGGGTCCGGGTTCGATTCCCGTCTGGGCCATGTGTGTGTGGAGTTTGTGCATGTTCTCCCCGTGCCTCAGGGGGTTTTTCCCACGGGTTCTCCGGTTTCCTCCCCCCGGTCCAAAAACATGCACGGTAGTTGATTGGCACCTTGGAAAATTGTCCCTATGAATGTGTGTGTGTGTGTGTGTGTGTGTGTGTCCTGGGATGGGTTGGCATTCCATCCAGGGTGTATCCTGCATTAATGCCCATAGACGCCTGAGAGAGACACAGACTCCCCGTGACCCGAGGGAAGATCGGATAAAGCGCTAGAAGATGAATGAATGAATGAATGGAGTGATGTACAGTTCTATCCGGAGCATCTCATTCCACATGACGGAATGACGTCATACCACCTTCTACTCTTTTGGATGATGATTTCGGGACGTCCTTTTGGAAATTTGAGACCCTTCAGGTGGGATAAGGAGGCCAATTCATCCCAATACCCCTCTATAGCATCCCACTCGGGAGCTTCCACTTTCCACATGTAAAGCATGAGATGTAAAGGAACGCCAAGTTTCCACGCTATAATTTAACGCTAAACATTTAAAAAAACGTTCCTCCGCTATCATCCATATGTCTTCCTTCCCAGTCCTTCCGACTCGTTTTTTTTTCTCTCGCTTTTGCCAGACAGCTTTCCTGCTTTTCCTACGGTCACGGAATACGCTTGTAGACGAGGAAACACGTCCACCGCCTCACGGATACCCCGAACGAGAACGCCGTTCCGCGGGAGGTGCGCTCGGAAAAACCTTCGCTTTCATCCTTCCCTCCCTCCCGTTCCGTTTCCAATTTGCAAGCTCTTTTACGGCTGAGCGATATCCCCGTCTCGACTTATCGCAAATTTATCTTGCGGGAATTAATTTTCCGCAGTATAATGTTTTAATGAGTTTTTTTTTTTTTTTCTTCCCCGTTGCATATTGATTGCAAACGGATATCTTTTTGAGGCGCGGAATAAAGCGACGAAAATGCCGGCGTGAAACAGAGCCCTGTCAGTCTTTTCAAAGGGGACTCTGTGTCATGTGTGTGTGTGTGTGAGTGTGTGTGTGCATGAATTTGAAAGCCTTTATCTGGATAAATCGATGCACGGAATAGATCGAGTTTGCATAGGAATAAACACATTATCGAGGCAAGAGTCGGAAATGTAATCACCGAGTGCGGAATGGCGAAAGGCGGCGGGGGCGGAGAGGTGAGGATAAACCAAACAATGTGTGCTCTGGCACGATTACCGGGATATTAATATGACCCGCGGGATTACAATCAAACGGAACGCCCTGCCGTTGTATATACTAAATAAAAATATCGTCCAGCTGATGATCCTTTAATCTGCTTAGGTTCGATATCCAGCGCCCGATCCGCGTTCGCGCCGGTCCGGCGGAAAAAAACAAAAAGCGGGTCGGAATTCATTCCACTATCATCCATATATCTTCCTTCCCAGTCCCTCCAATTCTTTTTTTTTTTTCCCATGCCGCCTTCCCGACAGCTCTCCTGCTTTTCCTAAGGTCACGGAATACGTTCGTAGACGGGAAACATGTGCACCACATCACGTATACTCAGAACGAGACCGGCATTCTGTGAAAACCTTCACTTTCATCCTTCCCTCCATCCCACTCCCTCCATCCCGTTCCCTCCATCCCGTTCTGCCAGTTTCTGGTCCCCAGTTCTACCAGTTTCCGGTCCTCAGTTCCCAGTTCTGCCATTTTCTGGTCCCCAGTTCCCAGTTCTGCCAGTTTCCGGTCCTCAGTTCCCAGTTAATGCAATTTCTGGTTCCCAGTTCTGCCAGTTTCCGGTCCCCAGTTCCCAGTTCTACCAGTTTCTGGTTTGCAGTTCCCAGTTCTGCCAGTATCTGGTCCCCAGTTCCCAGTTCTGCCAGTATCTGGTCCCCAGTTCCCAGTTCTTCCATTTTCTGGTCCCCATTGCCAGTCTACCAGTTTCCGGTCCTCAGTTCCCAGTTCTGCCAGTTTCTGGTGCCCAGTTCCCAGTTCTACCGGTTTCTGGTCCCCAGTTCCCAGTTCTGCCAGTATCTGGTCCCCAGTTCCCAGTTCTTCCATTTTCTGGTCCCCATTTCTGCCAGTTTCCGGTCCTCAGTTCCCAGTTCTGCCAGTTTCTGGTCCCCAGTTCTGCCAGTATCTGGTCCCCAGTTCCCAGTTATGCCACTTTCTGGTCCCCAGTTGCCAGTTCTACCAGTTTCTGGTTTGCAGTTCCCAGTTCTGCCAGTTTCTGATTCCCAGTTCACCCCAGTTCCCAGTTGTGTCAGCATCTGGTCTCCAGTTCATCCCAGTTCCACTTCTTTATCCGGTTTCTCCCCCTCTTGCTTTTCCACACCGTTTTGTTTTAGGATCGTTTGAAAATCCCACACACACACAAACTGCAATTTTCCAGAAGCGCACACTAAAACGCAGCCCTCGGAAAAAACCCAGCGTAATGCGCAGTGACGATTCCCTTTATACCATCCACATAATAACAACAAAATCCAAGTACGTCCTTAAAGAGAGTCTCATCTCCTTTAATACGTCCGTATCCCGGGCGCGGTATCTCTTCATCCGGAGTGTACTATAGAAGAGTCCTGAGCGAGCTTTAATACCCTCTTCAGTGTAATCTCTGCTGCTTAGAGAGATCATTTGCCATTCCCAGGTGCACAATCTCCCAGCGCAGGAAGAGCAGATATCCGAGAGGACCATTGATTTGTCAAGACTTCCATTCCGGGGGTCGATGAAATGTGTACGTCGTATGGAACTCGGAGGACCTTCGCGCGGAATTCCATCACGTGCCGGAATCGCAGTGAAAGCCTTTATATCGGAATACACACAAAAACGCTCCCGGGGGTTTCCTGTAATATTCCTCCGAACTGTTCCTTTCCTCGGCGGGGATCGGAGCGGGGGTCAGAGCGGGGGTTGGAGCGGGCGGGGGTCGGAGTGGGGGTCGGAGCGGGGGTCGGAGCGGGGGAAAGCGCTGGTTTTACCAGGATATTGCGGAGCTCGTGGTTTCTTCGTCTGTCTGAGTCATATAGCGAAATAAGGGCTCTGGTTTTTTTTTTTGTCCAAATAAATAAATAAATAAATAAATGAGGGAGGACGCGTGTGCTACTACAATGTTCGTGTAGGACTTATTTGGTCCCCAGTTCCCAGTTCTGCCAGTTTCTGGTCCCCAGTTCCCAGTTCTGCCAGTTTTCTGGTCCCCAGTTCCCAGTTCTGCCAGTTTTCTGATTCCCAGTTCCCAGTTCTGCCAGTTTCTGATTCCCAGTTCCCATTCCCAGTTCTGTTCTGCCAGTTTCTGATTCCCAGTTCTGCCAGTTTTCTGCCAGTTCTGATTCCCAGTTCCCAGTTCTGCCAGTTTCTGATTCCCAGTTCCCAGCCTCCAGTTTCTGATTCCCAGTTCCCAGTTCTGCCAGTTTCTGATTCCCAGTTCTTCCTGCCCCAGTTCCCAGTTCTGCCAGTTCCCAGTTCTGCCAGTTCCCAGTTGATTCCAGTTCCCAGTTCTGCCAGTTTCTGGTCCCCAGTTCCCAGTTCTGCCAGTTTCTGATTCCCAGTTCCCAGTTCTGCCAGTTTCTGATTCCCAGTTCCCAGTTCTTCCAGTTTCCCAGTTCTGCCAGTTTCTGATTCCCAGTTCCCAGTTCTGCCAGTTTCTGATTCCCAGTTCTGCCAGTTCTGCCAGTTCTGCCAGTTTTCTGATTCCCAGTTCTGCCAGTTCTGCCAGTTTCTGCCCCAGTTCTGGCCAGTTCTGCATTCCAGTTCTGCCAGTTTCTGCTGCCCAGTTCCCAGTTCCCAGTTTCTGATTCCCAGTTCTGCCAGTTTCTGATTCCCAGTTCTGCCAGTTTCTGATTCGCAGTTCTGTCAGTTTCTGACTCGCAGTTCCCAGTTCTGCCAGTTTCTGATTCCCAGTTCTGCCAGTCCCAGTTCTGATCCAGTTTCTGTTTCGTCCCCAGTTCCCAGTTCTGCCAGTTTCTGGTCCCCAGTTCCCAGTTCTTCCATTTTCTGCCAGTTCCCAGTTCTGATTCCCAGTTCCCAGTTCTGCCAGTTTCCAGTTTCTGGTCCCTGGTCCCTACTATAATGTTCGTGTAGGATTTATTTGGCGAAAAATAGGGCTTTTATTTTAACGTGTGATAAATAAATAATTATAAACGAGGTGAACACTTTTAATCCACGGCGTCCGTTATTTACTCGGATAAACAAACAAACAAAAAAAAAAGAAAGAAAAAAAGAAAGAAAGAAAGAATTTCTCCCGTAAAAAGAATTTTTGATCCCTAAATATTTGTTTTAAGTCTCCAAACAAACACCAAAATACGCAATTATTCCGTCAGTTAAAGGCGTCCGTGTGGAAAGATTTGTTTGGTGTCCTGATGATCTTTGAAATCGTTTATATTTATCTATGTTTGGTTTGTCTGTTAGTAAACATACATTTGCATACTCTATTTCTCCATGCGCATACTGATTAGCACTTGCATTGTATGTTTAGTAAATTTTATTTTAAGGTACATTTACGACTAGATAATGAGCGTTTAAAGTCATCCATTGTTTTAGTGCTTGTATTTGAAGTGTAAAATATGGGACGTGGCTCCTTTAAGAAGTGTGTTCCGGTTGCTTTTCCATATAAACTGGTGATACGGTGTTTAGGTTATACGGAAGCGCTTTATTGCGTTCAGTAAAAATGCGCTTTATTGCAGTAATACGGATTTGGGAATGCGATGCGCTTGCGTAAGGTTCCATACGGTAATA
Organism: Kryptopterus vitreolus; assembly: GCA_030449085.1. NCBI lineage: Eukaryota > Metazoa > Chordata > Actinopteri > Siluriformes > Siluridae > Kryptopterus > Kryptopterus vitreolus. The sequence goes on from JACRUU010000021.1 coordinate 10,726,293, forward strand.
TACGCTAATATAGTGAGGAGATCGTACCTGTTGTGAATGCGCAGCTAGGGGGCGTCATTCAGGGGGATGTTTAGGAAGCGCGAGTGGATGCGCTGAACGTTTATTTATTCGTTTGTTGTTCGGGTTTCGTTCATTCGCACAACATGACGCACAGAGTGAAGGTGCGGATCGCTCACATAGTAACGCACACTGCGTTAATCACACGTTAATAACGTTCGCGGCGTTAAAGTCAATTTGCGGTAATAAAGCGTCAATAACGCGGTTTGCGTTATAAAAGTGCAGACGTTTGTAATTCCAAAACAAACCACTTCATTCTAGCCCTCAGTGTTTTATCGGATACAGTGGGTCCAAATGCAGACCCTGAGATGTCCTTAAAGTAATCACCACACACACACACACACACACACACACACACACACACACACACACGCTGCAATCGGAAGCAGAGCTGAACTAGATGGATGAAGGGCATTCTTCCAAAAGACATTCCATTCAATGAGCATTGTTAAATCTGTTCAGTGAGGCCTCACGCTGTGAGATGGGACATTATCATCCAGGAGGAGACTACAGCCATTGGGATAGCACTGTTTGCCTATCCAATCACCAGGGCCCGTTGTAGACCCTCCCACCACCAAAAAAAATAAACAAAATTTTTGGCAGCAAAATGCAGAACAGCGCTACACAGTGGTCATGAATTCTGCTTAGTAATGTATATATTCTGTTATATATATATATATATATATATATATATATATATATATATATATATAATATAACTGGGGAGGCAGTGGTTAGCACGTTCGCCTCACACCGCCAGGATCCGGGTTTGATTCCCGTCTCATCAGCCATGTGTGTGTGGAGTTTGCATGTTCTTTTCCCCGTGCCTCAGGGGGTTTTTCTCAGGGTTCTCCGGTTTCCTCCCGGTTCCAAAAACATGCACGGTAGGTTGATTGGCACCTTGGAAAATTGTCCCTAGTGTATGAATGTGTGTGTGAATGTGTGTGTGTGCCCTGCGATGGGTTGGCATTCCGTCCAGGGTGTATCCTGCCTTAATGCCCATAGACGCCTGAGATAGGCACAGACTCCCCGTGACCCGAGAAGATCGGAGATAGTGGTAGGTAGAATATGAATGAATGAATGAATGAATGAATATCACGGGAGTCTGTGCCTATCTCGGGCGTCTATGGGCATTAAGGCAGGATACACCCTGGATGGAATGCCAACCCATCACACACACACACACACACACACACACACACACATTCATACACTAGGGACAGGGAATTTTCCAAGGTGCCAATCAACCTACCGTGCATGTTTTTGGACCGGGGGAGGAAACCGGAGAACCCGGAAAAAAAAAACCCTGAGGCACGGGGAGAACATGCACAAACTCCACACACACATGGCCGAGACGGGAATCGAACCCGGACCCTGGCGAACATGCTAACCACTAAGCCGCCTTGCCCCTTATATATATATATATATATATATATATATATATATATATATATATATATATATATATATATATATATTTTTTTTTTTTAAACTCTATAGGCCGCGTTCATCATCGTAACGAGTCTTTCTTTAATGTTTCTGGCAGGGAAACATGTTTGTGGGACGGATTTGGCTGAGCGCTTTCACAAAAGTAATTCCGAGTCATGTATAGTAGTAGCAAGAGAGCCGTGTTACATGCCGTATTCCATTACACGTCGGGCTCCCGCCTCCGTCGTCTCCGTGTGTGTGTGTGTGTGTGTGTGTGTGTGTGTGTGTGTGTGTGTGTGTCGAGTTTGCATGTTCTCCCCGTGCCTCAGGAGGTTCTCCGGGTTCTCCGGTTTCCGTCCGGTCCAAAAACATGCACGGTAGGTTGATCGGCACCTTGGAAAATTGTCCCTAGTGTGTGTGAATGTGTGTGTGTGTGTGTGTTTCTGTGATGGGTTGGCATTCCATATAGAGTATATCCTGCATTGATGCCCGAAGACGCCTGAGATTCCCAACATTACTGGGACGAAGGAAAACGCCACCCCAGGCCTCCTCATCTTCTCACCGACATCAGGACCCGGAAGTGTGTATTATAACATGATGGCTCGACCGTAAACAGCTCGAAAGTCGAGTAATTAGGTTGCGTTTGAGATGCCTCTATTTATATCAATTTAATAAACAACAATATGAAGTGCTGATAATTATAATAATTATACTAATTACATGCAGGTTTTGTAGCATGACATGATGTTCTCTGTAATTACAGTAACAACCTCGTAGCGACATATCGCGCCCTCTATTTTCCCTTTTAATTTACCTTAGGAATAGCGTGAGTGTGTGTGTGTGTGTGTGTGTGTGTGTGTGTGTGTGTGTGGTGTGTGTGTGTGTGTGTGTGTGTATAGGATTCCCATCAAGGGAATAACCGGAATAACCGTCCACGAAAAATACTTAATGCGATCGTACGACGGAGTCATTCTCACTCATGTTCTTTTCAATATAAATAACAAACAAAAAAAAAAAAATCTTTTTTTTTTTTTTTGTTTTTTTTTTTTTTTGAGGCACATTAAGAATTAATACCGGTTTGAAAACGAAAGAAAACAAAAAACAAATAAATAAAACGCGGCACTAGCGGTGTTATTAAACCAATTTATCATGCTGTAGCTCAGGGTGAACCTCAATGCTCAATGCCAGGGATGTAAAAATAAATAAATAAACAAATAAATAAATAAACAAATAAATAAATGAAACACCTATTTTTTATTTTCCTCGCAACAGTTTTGCTCGGTAGAAAGACATCTAAAGACGAGGTTTTTAGTGAAACGCTATTTCTCGGACTGATCTGGATCCGCCGAGAAACTCGTTTATTTATTTATTTGTTTGTTTATTTATTTATTTATTTATTTATTTATTTAATACACGCTATAATATCTCCATTTGTTATGCAATGGATAATTAGACAAGACAAGACATAATGGGTAATTTGGCTTAAGCACATCCGCCGCCCCTCCACCCACACACACACACACACACCACACACCCACACACACACACACACACACACGCTCGAGCACACACTCCCGCGCAGTGTGATATTAATGGACTACGCAACATGCTAGCTTCATGAACTTTAACACACGTGCCATACAGGGGTTCAAATCCCATAACCTGAATATCATACGCTAGCCAGAACATCTCCGTGCCTCCTGTTGCTTTATAAAACACACACACACACAC